>JAJIYU010011617.1:0-15148 GCA_030144865.1 Tinospora cordifolia
AATAGTTACAACAGTCGTCAAAATTCTGTTACAACAAGATGACAGAAAAGTTATCAAAACAATAGCTAATAGTTTCAATTCTTGGTAGTTTCTTTTGTAGATATGAATCCTGCACATTCCTGCACATTCCTTCTCTGTAAATAATGAGTAAGAAAAATAGAGGAAAACTCTTGGTTAATCCTGCACATTCCTTCTCTTTTCTACTTCCTTCTTCTTCCCCTGTTTCACTTTTCTGCATTTTGATTTTTGCAACACCATAGAGTGTTAAAATTCTTTATGGTATCAGAGCCAACTATATAACTAAGTTCACTTTGATCTAAATGGATGGTTCTTCTTCTCCTGTATCAATCTCATCTCAGAACCAATCCACTTCCATTATCAAACTTCCATCACTCAGCCAACGTCTTACAATCAAACTAGACTGTTCGAAATATCTATTGTGGAAAAATCAAATCTTGAATGTTGTAATAGCAAATGGTTTAGATGAGTATCTGGATGGAACTATATAGTGTCCTTCCCGATTTCTAGATCTTGAATAAACTCAATTGAATCCTCTACTCACAAAATGGCAACGCTACAATCGGCTTCTTATGTGCTAGATTTATGCATCATTATCAGATATCATGCTTAGCCAAATTGTATCCTACAACAACGCATATGAAATTTGGAATGTATTTGCTCAAACGTATGTTGTACCCACTGAATCTCGCATATTAGAGCTACATTTTGAACTTCAACCAATCAAGAAGGATGGTATTACTACTGATGCATACCTACTAAAACTAAAAAGTGTTGTTGATCAATTAGCATCTATTGCAGAATCCGTTGCCTCTCAAGATCAGTTAATATATTTTTTTTATCAAGGTCTTGGTTCAAAGTACATTTTTCTGGTAATTTCTCTTCAATCAAAAGGACCTCTTCCTTTCCTAGAAGAAGCTCATAGTCAGCTTCTCACATTTGATCTCCGCTTACATAGGCAAAATTTCATAGATAAAGTAAATGCTCCTCATGCAGTAGTTTATGTTGCAAAAAATCCCTTCACATCACCTCCTCAGTTCTCTTCCAAAACCTCATGACAACCTCAGTCTTCATAACCACCTTCCTTTTGACCCTCACCCCAATTTAATCCTAGTGTATTAGGACTTGAGCTATCATCAACTTGGAGACCTCAAAAACCTCGCCCACGTTATCAGATCTGTGGCAAAAATGGGCATATAGCTTCAATTTGTTATCACGAACTGAACATGAATTGCCAGCTTCAACCTCAGAAATCTACACAAGCTTCTTCACTTTTTAGGCCTCCAGCAAATCCATAATAGATTAGTGCCTTTTATAATTCAACCAAGGCCTTTCCATCAACTGTTGTAGATCCTACTTGGATTCTTAACTTAGGGGCCACAAATCATCTTACATCAAACTACAATGCATTACAATAGCTAGTTCCATATCAAGGTTTCGATCAAGTCATGATTGGTGATAGTAATCTCCTTCCTATCTCAAACATGGGTGTTATTTCTCTTTCAACCTCCAAATCTCCAATTATTCTTCATAATGTTTTGCACACCCCTTCTATTTCAAATCAATTAGTTAGTGTTTCAAAATTGTGTATTGATAATAACGTTTTCATTAAATTTTGTCCTTACCATTTTCTTGTCCAGAATCATTTGTCAAGGTAAGTTCTACTCGTAGGTCTACTTAATCACGGCTTCTACAAGCTCCTTGTCACTTCTAGCTGCACCCTTATTGCTCTTTCCACATCAGTTTCATCTTCTCCCCAGATTTGACATTCTCGGTTGGGTCATTTGTTTGTCACAATTTATAAAAATGTTTATCTCGTTTTCTTCCTAAATCACATTGTTCTTTTACATCTTGTAATTCATGTCATGTTGCAAAGAGTTGTAGACTCTCTTTTCTTGTTTCAAAGTTTAGAGCTCATAAACCATTTGCACTTGTTCATTCTGATTTTTGGGGACTAGCTCCAGTTGTGTCTATTACTAGTGCTCATTATTTCCTCATTTTCATTGGTGATTACTCTCATTTTGTGTAGATTTATTTACTTCGTACCAAAGATGAGGCTCTCAAATATTTTTTGCAATTCAAAGCTATGGTTGAGAATCAATTTCATGCTTCTATTGAAGCACTGCAAATTGATTGGGTGGTGAATTTAGGTCTATTTCTTCTACTCTTGCCACTATTGGTATATGTGATTGCATATCTTGCCCATACATGCCTCAATAGAATGGTAGAGCAGAATGAAAAAATCGTCATATTGTGGAAATGGGCCTTACATTGCTGGCTCATGCATTTCTCCCTCTAAAATTCTGGTCTTATGCTTTTCTAACAGTAGTTTACTTGATTAATCGACTTCCTGCTACTGTTCTATATGCTAAGCTTCTTGCTTATGATCATCTTTGGACCTTGGGTTGCTTATGTTATACTTTCTTGAGGCCATATAATCATCATAAATTGGAGTACAAATCAATTTCATGTGTGTTCCTTGCAATTCCCAGAAAGAGTATTTGTGCATTGATCTCTCAACTGACAGACTATATATTTCTCGGCATGTTTTGTTTAATAAGAATTGTTTCCCTTTCTTACTATGGTAGTTTATGTCTCTCCCTCACCATCCAATGCCCCTATTTTTCTGCCACCACTCACTGTCAACCATTCTACCATCCTCAATTGTCTCTCCATCTCATTCCTCTATACCCACAGTAACTAATCTCTTCGTTACTACCCCCATTAACCCAACAACCATCTGATCATCAATCCCCTACTACATCACTTGAACCTCCACCTCCATCAACCAATCTACATCATATGATTACCTATGCTATAGCTGGTATTTTTACACCAAAAGAGGACATGGCCTCGTTAGCTATCTATCGAGAACCTCACAATATATATTAAGCCATGAAATCCCTTGTTTGGATGATTGCTATGAAAGAGGAACTTAATGCCCTTGCTCAAACCACACATGGTCCCTTGTTCCTTTAAAATCTCTACTTGGTACTAAATGGGCTTTCGAGACAAAACTCAATGTGGATGGTTCCTTATAACAATACAAGGCTCAGTTAGTTGCAAAAGGTTTCAATCAAACATATGGTTTAGATTATTTTGAAACCTTTAGTCTTGTGGTAAAGCCGCCCACTATGCGCATTGTCTTGACACTTGCTCTCTATTTTGGTTGGATTCTCAGGCAACTAGATGTCAACTGTGCTTTCCTCAATTGTAATCTTCTTGAAGAAGTGTACATGGCTCAACCACCCGGTTTCACAACAATTTCAAATCCTACACTTGTATACCGCCTTTACAAGGCCATTTATGGTCTTAAACAATCTTCACGGGCATGGTTTACCAAGCTGAACATGTTCTTATTGAACTACGATTTTCATGCTTCAAAGATTGATCTTGTTATGTTTCTATTTCTTACTGATAAAGTCCAGATGATTCTCTTAATCTATGTTGATGGTATCATTGTCATCGGGTCTGACTCCATGATGATAGCTTCTCTAAATACTTCCCTACATTTAGCCTTTACTCTGAAGGACCTTGGCCCGCTATCTTGTTTCTTGGGTATTTTAGTTTCCAAAGTCTCACAAGGATTGCACTTAAATCAATCAAAATATATTGACGATGTTTTACACCAGGCTGGTATGTGTTAGTTGCATAGTAGATTGACATTAGTATAAGTGATTTATTGCATTTTATAGGAAATAAAGGAAAAATTAGACACATTTGTGGATAATTAGTGGAATGAGCATTCAGATTTGGGAATTGCATGTTTAATTGCATTTTAGCCTTGTTTTCATGTTTTAAAACATTTTTATGAGAAAATGATGTACGGAGAAGGATTTTTAGTGTGGTGCATGTCCAGGCTGAAGCCAAGAGAGAATTACATCATGTAGAGACAAAGAAGAGTAAAAATAAAAAAGAAAAGCAACAAATTACCGTGGTAGGATAAGTGACGACTGAGGTAGTCGAAGGAAGACAAAGAAAAGAAACAACACACTGGTTACTGCAGTCAGTGGTCCAATGACCACGGTAACCAAAATGTGATCAGAACATGAAACAGGTTGACATCGGTCCACAGAATGGTGAAATTTTGAGTTTTTATTGAAGGATGATGTTAACCGCGATCACTAACTGCGATAACACAATTAATTACTGGATTTCTCATATTTTTAAGGTTTTTTTAGTGTAGGCCTATAAATAGAAAAGAAGATTAGAGTCTAAACATACCTAATTCGAAAAATCTCGACTGTGACAGCTCAAGAAGAGAAAAACAAGATGTTCAAGAAAAGATTGAAGATTTAGATCAAGCTTTGAATATGTCTATCATATTCATTTCTTTTTGATGTTTTCATTTAATTCAATGTCAAGCTAGTTAGTTTTAGATGTCTAAAATGTAAATCTCCAATGTATGAACCTTAGATTTCTTATTGAAGTGATTGATTTAAATGCATTATTCTATATTGTGTATGCTTAATGCTTGATGTTTACTGGCATGAACATGATGAATTCAAATCATTGAACTAACTCAAAAGAGAGGTTTAATGGTAGGTTATCATCGTATAGACCTAGATTAGTTAATAGATCGGAGGGTTGTTAACTGTTTAGGGGGTTGCATAAGATTGCCAATTACATAGCGTTAGGTTGTTGATTAAGCGCCTCGAAAGAAGATATTATAAGACAATACTAATAGAAATTGAGGTATCTAAGGAGAGGGCTTTAATTACAGGGGTTATAACTCATAATTCAGGAGTTTTATGGTCTGAAATAAGAATCACAAGACATACAGTAAAGTTTACTATCCTAGACAACTTTTTCACATAATTTTTAAAAACAAAATTTTACTGGTTTTGATAGTTTAGGTTCTTATTCAGAAATTAACGATTCAACCTTGATCAGAGTCTTGATAAAATGAAAAATAACATTAAATTGGGATTTGAGATATTTAGGTAAATTTCGTTTCCTAAGAACGATATCTGAACTCACCGGTTATAAATAGTGGTTCTCCTCTTGTCGATTCGTCTTTTTAAAGAAGCATTGTTGGGGCTTTGCAGTATTGCACCATCACATGACCTGATATCTTTTTTGTAATAAACAAAGTGTGCCAATTCATGCATGCTCCTACATCATCTCATTGGCAAGCAGTTAAGTGTATTCTTCGCTATCTCAAGTCTACTATGTCCTTTAGTATATTGCTCACAAGACCATTGGACTTGTCTTTACACTACTTCTCTGATGCTGACTAGGCAAGTTGCCCGGATGATCGTTGGAGTATTAGTGGTTAATGTGCCTTCTTAGGTACCAACTTGGTATCTCGGACGTCTTCTAAACAACGTGTTGTATCTTGTTCTAGTACAAAGTCAGATTATCATGATCTTACCAACGTTGCAGCTGAACTTACATGGTTGTAGTCTCTTCTTCGAGAATTACATGTTATTCCTCCATCTCTGCCTACCTTGTGGTGTGACAATATTAGTGCTCTCCATTTCGCAGAAAACCTAGTACTCCATACTCACACAAAGCATGTCGAAATTGATTATCATTTTGTGAGAGAATGCATTGTGAATGGTTCACTTTGTGTACAATTTGTTTCCTCATTTGACTAGCTCGCTGATACCTTAACTAAGGCTCTTCCCTTAGCTCAATTCATTCTTCTACAAACCAAGCTCATAGTCATTCCCTCTCTGGTATGTTTGCCCGGGGATGTTAAAGATAACCACCCAAAAATGGTTGTGATAGTCCTCAAAAATCTGTTACAACAAAATTCAGACCTGAGAATGATTACAATTAGAAATTTGTTACAACAAAATTCAAACCAGAGAATGGTTACAACTGTCATCAGAAATCTATTACAACAAGATGGCAAAAAAAATTGCAAGAAGGCAGCTAACAAATTCAATTCTTAGAAGTCTTTGTTGTAGATATGAATCTTCCAATGAGAGTATTGCATAGAGCCATATCATGATCATTGTCTTTGTGTATGAATGCATGATGTATCTCTGTAAATAATAAGTAAGAAAAACAGAAGAAAACTCTTGGTTAATTTTGCTCATTCCTTCTCTTTTCTACTTCCTTCTTCTTCACCTTTTGCAACATTAAAGAGTGTTAAAATTCTTTGTTTGGTAAGATAAAAAGACAAGCTTTTGATTTAATTTTAATACAATTTTTCTTGAGCTAATTAAACACGAGAGCATAAAAAATAATTATATCTCATCTTATTCCAGGTGCCAAACAATGCTAATATTAGTTTTGCCCTCTTGAGCTAATTAAGTAAGGTTGTACTTATTAAGCCAATTTTACGAATATTACGAAATTAATTACCATTCAATGATTGAGTCAATCTAACAATGATTGAAACACTAACCTTGCTTAGGCACCACAACAATAACAATGCATAATTGAGTGATGCCAACAAAATTGTGTTAGTTAAGCCCAAGTAGGAAGATTTCAACTAGACTTTCTATTTTAAGTTTGAATACAAACCTATGTCATTTATGAAAGCCATAAGAACATCATGAAGTTCACCACCCACATATTGTCACATCCATGAAAAACATTTAAGGATTACGCGGCTCCAAACCTGTTCGTTAATTGACTCATTTTTCTACTTATGATAAAATGATCATCATACACTAGTAAGAATAAGTCTCATTTCTTGCATGCATTGACAAATGTGACGAATATATGTTAATTCATTCTTTAATTTCAATGAAATGAAATCTCGGTTGGATTAATAACAATGGAAATAGTATAAATAAAAATTGTTATAATTATACTATCAAACAAAAAGATATGTTAGACTAATATATTATCTTTATAGTATATGGGTAATTTAGACATTTAGCATTTGGTTGTAAGGCTATATAAGCCAAGCACATTGTCAGTATTATTCTTTGCTCTTCAAAAACCCTAATAAATAGTATTATTTCTTATCATGGTATCAGAACAGCTAAGATCTGCGTTATCATTGTAAAAGGTAGTGCTATGAGTGTTATCATCGTAAAAGGTAACGCTACTATTGTTCACGGCTATGAATAGTAACAATTGAATCTCCCACTTCTTCTTCATTTCTTTTTCCTACTCGTATTCTCTATTCGGCTATCAACAGTAACAGTTGAATCTCCCTCTTTTTTTATTCGTTTCCTTTTGTTGTTCGTCTTCTTCGTTCGACTCATTCAACATTTATGATCGTCTGCTATACCATTTATGCTACTGTTCGCGCTGTACTTCCACCATTTTTACAGCTGCATCTTTGCTACTACACTGTTCTTCGTTCAGTGTTTCTTCTTTGATTCCTCCCTTGTTGGTTTGTGGCCTACGATTCCTTTGCAACTCCTCCGTTCTATTTAGTGTTCACCCTTGCCTCAGTGTCGTTATTTACATTGCTTCTTCTTTCCACGTCGCTTCTCTATTTGGTTCGAAATCTGCTATGATTGCTGAAATTTGTTGTGATTGGTTCGCGTTTGCTCGTACTAGTTCATGAAATCACTACTAAAATTGTTGTTGTAATCATTGTTTTATGTTCTGTGCTGGTGCGTCCTCTCTCCTACATTGTTGAAATCTCTGGTTCATTACCCCTCTTCCTACATTGCTGCACTTGTTTCTCTTCCTGCTTTGGTTCGTGCTCATGCTATGATCGACCATTGTTCGTCCTGGTGTTCAAGTGATTTGATCGATTTAGGCTTCGTGGGAGTTGTTTTACTTGCTTTCTACACTATATTGTAATCCTTAAAAGACAATGGAAATTGTGCTACTATTCTTTTGCTATTAGAGTGCAACCATGGCTAATCTTTTTTATTGTTGATTAGTAATTATCTATTATTTGGGATTGACTTCTACTTTCTATTATTATGGCGAGTGAATGAGATGATGCTCTTCAATCAATTAGTGTTTGATTAGATGGACGAAATTACTCATATTGGAGTTATGTTATGAAAAAATTTTTGAAGGGCAAGAAGTTGTAGGGTTACATCACTGGCTCTTATACTAAGCAAAACCTGACTAATGAAAAATATACAGAGTTATAGGATGTTTGAGATGCTAATAATTTTAAAATCATCACATAAATCAATAACTCTGTTGAGCAAACAATTGGTACACAATTAACAAATTTTGAAATTGCTCAAGAAGTATGAGATTACTTGGCGAGACTGTATATTTAGTCTAATTTCGCTAAACAATACCAATTGGAAGTTGATATTCACGCAGCTCGACAATGTTGTATGAATATCCAAGAGTTCTATAACACTATGTCCAATCTTTGGGATCAGTTAGTTCTTACTGAATTTGTTGAACTTTAGGCTTTTGCTCCATATATTTCTTGTAGAGAAAAACAACATCTTGTTCAATTTTTTATGGCCCTTTGAGATGATTTTGAAGGTCTTCATGGTACCATATTGCATCCTAGTTGCCTCCCCTCAGTTGATTATGTGTTTGGTTAATGAACTCTTAGCTAAGGAGATTAGATTGAAGTATCAAATGGGTAAAACTCTTCTTCCAGTACTTGAACCATTTGCCTTGGCAGTTCTATGTAGATCATTCATTTCTTCTTAAAACAAACGACATGTTAAGGTTGGCATTGATGAATGTAGTTTTTGCAAGCACAAGGGTTATTGAAAATCACAATGTCCTCAACTATTGCACAAATCTTAGAATCAGCACTGGCAACGTGGGTTACGAACTTTGCTATAATATCCCATATCGGTTTGACTCTAGAGTGATGCCTAGGCTAAATGTGCATTCGAGGGTATGTCATTGTGCCAACACATTTTGGGAGGCTTAGATTTGAGTCTCTCCAATGACAAACCTTGCACCAAGTTAGTTGTGGCTAAGGTGGAGACAATATCATTACGGTGGGCCCGAGTTATTACAAATGATATCAGAGCCACTCTGTGTGTGATGGAGGTGTGAGTCCTGAGGACATGATTGTTCCCAAGGGGGGTGGATTGCCACATCAATTCGACTCTAGAGTGATGTTTAGGCTAAATATGCATTCGGGGGTGTCTTATTGTGCTGACGCATTCACTAAGGACAAAACCCTACACCCAGTCAGTGGTAGCTAAGGTGGGGACAATATTGTCACAGGGGGGGCCAGGTTGTTACATTTGCCCACAAACACTACTGAATTTGATCCATCTCCATCCTATAATCCCAAGGTGGAGACAATATCGTTACGGTGGGCCTGAGTTGTTACAAATGATATCAGAGCCACTCTGTGTGTGATGGAGGTGTGAGTCCTGAGGACATGACTGCTCCCAAGGGGGTGGATTGCCACATCAATTCGACTCCAGAGTGATGTTTAGGCTAAATATGCATTTGGGGGTGTCTTATTGTGCTGACGCATTCACTAAGGACAAAACCCTACACCCAGTCATTGGTAGCTAAGGTGGGGACAATATTGTCATAGGGGGGCCCAGATTGTTACATTTGCCCACAAACACTACTGAATCTGATCCATCTCCATCCTATAATCCCAATTTAGCTGCACTTGTTGTTATCCATGTCCACATCTTCTTTTTTAGGTTTGTCATCCTTTGAGCCTTCAGGTATATCTTCATCTACATGGGTCTTTGATTCTGGTGCCTCCCATCATACGTCTTATGATTCTTCTTTATTTATTTCCTTGCCTTCTTCACCTAATTTGTATTTTATGACTGCTAATGGTACGCCTATGTCATCAACTGGTATTGATCATGTTGTTACTCCTCACTTATATCTTTCTATTGTCTATTGTATTTCCAATATCAAGTTGAATCTTATTTATATTGGTTAACTATGTGATTTTGGCTATTCTATTCACTTTTCTCCTACTTCTTATTCTGTACAGGATCTTCATTCTCAGAAGCTGATTGGGACAGGCTGTAGGCAAGGGGGATTATACATCTTGGAGAAGTTGGTGATTCCTAATATGGCTACTTCTAGTGTTGATTTGTCTTCTTTTTGTTTCAGTTCCAATTCATCTACTTTCTATTTATGGCATTTTTAGCTAGGTCATATTTCTGCTCCCTGTTTGCACTTTTTAGCATCAAAAGGAAATTTAGGAAATTTAAAGGTTCATGACATTTCTAACTATTGTGGTTGCGAATTGGCTAAATTTTTAGTCTTACCTTTTCTTTAAGGTACTTTTGTGTCTCTTACACCATTTGATTTGATTTATTCTGATGTACGTTGTCTTGCTCCTATTTCTACAAAAGGAGGATCTTGATATTATGTTTCTCTTATTAATGATTACACTCGTTATTGTTGGGTTTATCTTATGAAACATCGTTCTGACTTCTTTAGTATTTATTTTTCTTTTCTTGCTCTAGTTAAAATGCAACACTCAACTACCATTAATTTTTTTGTTGTGATTTGGGTGGGGAATACACGTCTATTGAGTTTTCTAATTTACTTGCTTCTGATGGGACTATACATCAATCTTTTTGCATTGATACTCCCCAACAAAATAATGTTGCTGAGAGGAAACATAGACACATTGTCAAAACTGCTCGCTCGCTTCTCTTATCTTCTAATGTTCCAAATGAGTTTTGGGGTGAGGCCATTCTTACTGCTGTCCATCACATCAATAAAATTCAAACAGCTCAAACCTTTAGATTATCTCCCTTTGAGAAGCTATACGGATGTGTTCCCAACTATTCTTCACTATGAGTTTTTGGACGTATTTGTTTTGCTCTACGTCCACACGTAGAATGAAATAAGTTGTCTTCACGTTCCACTCTTTGTGTTTTTCTTGGTTTTGGTGATGGTAAAAAAGGGTTATCGTTATTTTGATCTCGTTACTCCAAAATTATGTCTTTCGTCATGTTTTATTTTTTGAACACATTCTTTTTCTTCTCTATTTCCTTTGCTTCCCATAATGTCACCAAATCTAACCTAATTCAAATAGATTTTTTTTCTACAAATCCCATTGAGATGCCTTCTGATATAAAATCTTCTCCCGATATTCCTTCCACTTCATCTTGCAGGGATAATATACAACATATGGGTGCCGATGTTCCATCATTTGTGGTTTCAGCCTCATCGTCTTCAACTGCTTTTGGTGCCTCCCCCTTCCCTATGTCATCCCAATCACCTACTGTGATTGTTGATCCTTGTGCTTCTCGCTATCTTCCACGTCTCCGTAAATCTACTCAACTGCCACATTTCTAATATAATTTTTATTCACAATCATTTTCCTCTTTTTTGGTTTCTATTCATAATCTCTCTAAGCCCCTTTCATATAAGGAAGCAACACTTGATCCTTTTTTGCAACAGGCTATGACTGAGGAACTCACTACACTTGATAAGACAACAACTTGGCATTTGGTTCCACTTCCACCAGGTAAAACCACAATTGGTTCTCGTTGGGTTTATAAGATCAAGACCAAGTCTGAAGGATCTGCTGATTGTTACAAAACAAGGGTAGTTACTAAGGGTTTTACTCAATAATATGGCATAGATTATGAAGAGACTTTTGCTCCAGTTGCCAAAAATGACTACTATAGTACTCTTCTTGTCGTTGCACCTACTTGTCAAGGGCATCTTTCTCAAATGGATGTAAAAAATGTTTTCTTACATGTGGATGTTAAAGAAGAAGTTTATATGACTCCTCCTTTAAGTGTTGTTCATAACCCTATATATGTTTGCAAATTGAAGAAAACGTTATATGGTCTCAAACAAGCTCCTCGAGCTTTTTATAGTGATTGCTTCTTTTACATCTAGTGCTTTTGATTCTACTTTGTTTGTGTTCTCTACATCTGCAGGATGGATCCTTCTACTTTAATATATTGATGATATAATTATTACGGGTGATGATTTACCTGGAATCGCTACATTAAAGTTGAAATTGGCTCATCACTATAAGGTGAAGGATTTAGGCTCTCTTCGATATTTATTAGGCATTGAGGTTGATTATACTCCTCAAGCCTTCATTCTTTCTCAGTCTAAATATACTGATGATATCATCCACTATGTTCATATGTTGGTTCTCGAACTGTTGATACTCCCATTGAGCAAAATGTTCACTATACTCCTGCAGGTGGTTCTCCTCTTCTTGATGTCTCTCTCTATCGTACTATTGTTGGTAATTTGGTTTATTTAACCACTACTCGTCCAGATATTGTCTATGTTGTTCGTGTTGTTAGTCAGTTTGTTGGTTCTCCTACTACCACTCATTGGGATACTCTATATCAAAGTTTGTTCTTTCCTTCATCATCTTCTTTGGAGCTTCGTGTCTATTTTGATGTTGATTGGACTAATACTCCCACAGATTGCAAATCAGTTACTGGTTTTTGCATTTTATTGGGTAATTCTTTGATTTCTTTGAGGAGCACAACGCAATTTGTTGTTTCTCGGTCTTCTATAGAAATCGAGTATTGTGCTATGGCATCTACTACTGGGGAGATCATATGGTTATGTCGATTGGTTTTAGATATGGACATTTCTATCACCTCTCCTACTTTTATGTATTGTGACAATCAGAGTGCTGTTGAAATTGCTCACAATTTGGTGTTTCATGAGCACATAAAGCATATTGAGATTGACTGTCATTTTACTTGTCATTACTTGCAGGATAACATCATCACTTCACCATTTGTGCCTTCCTCCTTGCAACTTGCAGACCTCTTTACTAAATCGCACTCTATTCAACAATTTCGATTTCTTGTTAGCAAACTCTTAATGGTTGTTCCACTGACATATTGAGTTTGAGGGGAGATATTAGACTAATATATTATACTTATAGTATACGGGTAATTTAAACATTTAGCATTTGGTTTAAGCCAAGCACTGACATTGTCAGTATTATTCTTTGTTCTTCAAAAACCGTAATAAATAGTATTTTTTTTCTTTCTTCTTGTTATCACGATAAACACTAATCATATTAGTTTATAAAAATATTCGAGAAAGCTTGTGTAGCCCAAAATTATTTCAAAACATATGTACCCTCACGTTGCTATAAGAGGTGGATCCGAATGGATATAATAGTAGATGATAGGGTGTAAGCAACCTGACTGACTTGACCCAATGTCAATCTTATGATATCTATTTAAAAAAAAAAAAAAACAAATTTATATGTTATAACACTCTTAACATTTAACATATAATATGTTAAAAGTTGAAATTTTATGAACCTTACAAAAGGGACATCCACCTATTTATCTACAAATCTTAAAAGATATATTGATGTCCGGTAAGCCAAGAAGATTGTACAGGAGAAAGTTATCTATAGAAGAGAGAAAAGTCTCTTCAACTCACTTACTCTGTGGAAGTAAAAAATTGAGTATAATAAAAAAGAATTATTAATGAGAAAGCTATATGTATAGACGAATTTTTTTTTTCTTTCTTTCTATTCATTCTCTGTGGGACCAAACATACTTTGATATGTTGACAAAGTTAATAGTCAACAATTTGATAAAGTTAAATAAATAAGGTGGCTAAAAGTATTACTTTAATAAAATACTAATTAATATATAATTTTTTAGAGGTGAAAAATGATAAAATTGTTATATAAAACTAATATTTGAGACAATACCGAGTTGTTATAGCCTTGTAGGATAGGATAGATACTTGTAATTATATAATGGTAAGTACTTTCAAATTTCATCTGTGTATATTATTTGAAATAGTAAATTCTTTAAATTGACAAATTAAAAAATAAGATTAATTTATAAATAATAAAACCATATAATTACTCTTCCTAACACAAACCTTTATATAATTGAGGGTCAAAATAATAATTAGAAAATTAATTTATCAGAAAAAATTTATAATTTTAAAATGCAATAATTATGCCCATGATCTAGTTATATGTCTTTAAGGGAAAAAAAATTATCGTTATGTAGATTGGAGGATGTCATAATAACATTTAAAATAATTTATTTTAAATTAAAACCATCATTTTAATAGAAATCAATAACTTTTAAGTTTTAATCGAATGTTAATTAAAAATACCTTAACAACTTAAATATTACATAATTTAAAGAAGGTTAGACTTATTCAAAATTCAGAAAGAAAAAAGATGGTCCAAGTAATTCAAAATAAAATAAGAATAAAATGACGTAATTTAATCAATATTTTTATTAAGAATATTTGTTTTGGAATTACAAACAATGCAAGTTTTTACTTTAAAAATTGTGACTTTGTAAGAAGTATTCCTCTTACATATATATTAAATTTAAGTTGATATGGGCAGTCAATTCATTAAATGTTAAAGAAAATTAAAAGGAGGAAGATTGGAGAGCACTGAATTGGTAGAGAAAAATTTAAACAGAAATTTAAAATAATATATTGAAGAGAAGGGGCGTGAGACTGGGAGAGGAAGGGCTGGGGAGGGCGTCCCTCCTCCGCATCTTTAGCCCCACATTTGGAGTGAAGTCAATGGGCGAGGGTGTTCTCCTAAATAAGGGACCCTCTCCTCTTCCAATGGGTCATGGGGAGACAAAGAAGACATGAAGAGTGGTTATCTTCACAATGTTTACTGCATTTCTGCAAAATGGCCCATGGGCCCTAGTTGGCTTATAAGTTTGGGTCACAGAATCCTTTCATATAAGAATACGTTTAAACGTTGGGTTACAAATCCTTTCAAATAAAAATAGGGCTTTTTACATGTGACATCCCCCGGACCCCTCCGACCGGAACCCGAGTCCTCTCGTGTGCGCGTCACGTGGGGCCAGCGCTTCTACTAGCGCTCCCGTCAGCTCTCTGCTGTGCACGCGGGACTCTCGATCTCTCTAAGGGGCTGATCCGTCGGTAGTCCGGGGTTGCCAACCTCTTTCTACACACTAAACCCAATGTCTCAATTTTCAGCAAATAAGATAAACTATTTAAATCCTGATAAACATGCTACTACGTTTATCGATGAATATCATAATTCAAAAAATAGTTTCAAATACTTCACCGAATTTTCCACAGTAATTATCAATAATGGAAAGCAAATCTCTGCAGCGGAAACCATCAAAACATCAGCTCGTCTATCAGGGCTCCAATAAAACCATCATATATATGACAATAGTTTCTGAAAGTAACATCATAAAATTCATCTCAAAATTGTGATAAAAAATAGGCTCACTGAGCCAAAGTCCCAATAACATTTCTAAAATATACAACAGTTTCCAAAAAGAAATACTTGGCCACACGGCCTGTTCAAAACATATACATG
>JAJIYU010011618.1:0-15144 GCA_030144865.1 Tinospora cordifolia
ATATATAATGATATAATTAATCTCATTTGTATTTAAACATAACATATTTACAAAAGTGTCTTACCATTATAAAATAAATTCTAACCCCAGATAAGATAAATAAATAATAAAAATTGAACCAGTCTCATTAACATGAATTTGACTTTTTTTTCCTTTTGCAAACGCAAAAATCAAAATAAGCGCAATAGTTTGGCCTAAACTCTATCTCCCTCTCACAAACATTTATGTATAATATATATTTTATTGAAAACTTCATATGGTCTATGTATAAGGGCATTAGTTATATTTATTTGGAAATACCGAGGTGACATTCGATGGAGCATCATCTCAACATCAAAACGTTGAGTGCTTGGGGCAAACCAAACACTTAACGCTCTGACTGTTCTATTTTTTATTTTTTATTTTTATTTTTTTAATGTGGACAGCTTGCCCAAACCTCGATGAAGATAGAGCGTTTGAGCATTATGAATGCCCTAAGTAGGACAACAATGCTTAAATTGATTATTCCAATTAATTAACGACAGTACTAAAAATATTAAATTAGTTTTTATCCGTGTAAAAAAACAGCAAAAAAGAAAAGAAATGACTGTTCACATGTGCAAATTTTTAGTGTTTGTCCAAGTATATTTTCTATTTCAACAATTTTCGCTGTTCTGTCGTTACTCAACATCAAAGGCAATATTTGGCTCGCCAGCACTTGCCACGTGCACAAGAAACTTGCAGGCCCCGCCACTAGTGCACGTGGCGAATTCTCAATCGAGAGGTTGCGAGCTAAACGCGACAATTTAAAAGTTGACAGTCCAATCCACCAGAGCCCCTTCTGCCGGCTTTCCACAAAGCGTGTCTCGTGGAGTAACACCGTCTTACCGTTTCTTCTATCACTATTCGCAACCGTTGGATCTAGATCCGTCGGTCCACGTTTGAAACGGGTCCCGCCAGCTTGCGCTAACCTTGATTCCCTCCACCTTTTTTTTTTCTCCGTTCGGTTATTCAATTAATTGTTTTAATTGTGTCCGTTTCATATTTTCAATAAAACACCGAAAATCTCTCCACGTTACAGTCTTATATTTCATCAGTTCTTTTATTGAAATGACACCTATCTCCTCAACTCCAATAATTCCTCTACAAAATCGCCATGAGGTTCACATAATCAATTTCATTTTTATGTAAGTTAGTTTTAACTGATAACAGCATATATATATATATACATATATATATATATATATATATATATATATATATATATATATATATACATATATATATATATATATATATATATATATATATATATATATATTACAAGTATAATTAAGTTTAAGTAGAAAATATTGTTTTAAAATACATAACCCACATATAAAAATATCTAATTATACTAAATAGCTAGAACTAAAATTACTCATTGACAAGGTCTTTCTATTATTATTGTAACTCAAGCTTTCATTTTTGTTCAATACATTATAGTTATTTATATTTTAGTTTGATTATAACTCAAATACTGATTTTTAACTGTTGTAATCATATTGGTAAAGATTAAATTTAATTGAGACTTAAATTAAATTAGTGACTTAAGATATAAACTAAATTATAATTTTTGTACTAATTTATAAAAAATATAACTATAACATTTACATTTATGAGATGAATGGATGTTATATTTTTTATTCGCTCACTTATTTATTTAATATTGTGAATGCTGTAATTTTATAGTAATTACAATTATGGTTGTTAATTTAATTTTTTAATTTATATAAACATAAATGTTTATAATAAAAAAATTATCATATAACAAGTTAACTAACACCTTGTTTGTTATCAATTTTTCTGAGAGAAGTGATAATTAATTAATCTAATTGAAAAATGAAATTAAGCTGAAATAGTCTGATGAAATATTGAACTTAAATAGTAAAATCGTAGTAATTAAGTGCAAGGTTATTATGCAAAATTGTAGTAACTAAGTGGAAGGTTATTGTGCATAAACTAATTACCTGACCTATGGACTTTTTCGCCACTTAAAAAAATGACAATGGCAAAACCGTCTTTTCAATCAGTTTTGAAATTTCTTCCAAATTGGAAGGATTGAAAAAACATTCGTCAAAATTTTTAAAAATCCCGAGGCTCTGCTCCTTCTCTGATGACTAAAATGCTTTTTTTCTCTGCGCAGAAAAATAGATAAAATATAAAGCAAAAGCTGCTTCGTCTCCACACGCTTTGGATTTTGTTTGATTTTCTTCGTAGACAGAGCGGAGATCAAGCTGTAGACGCAACTGATTCTTCATAATCTCTGAGAATTTTCCATTGTTTCGAAGATCTATTCGGCAGAATAGAAGTTTTTCAAGTTCCTGAATAATTTCTTCGGAGTCTCCTTGATTTTTCGTGATTTTCTCAGGGAGATTCCTGTACTTGTCTCAATTTTGAGGTCATTTTTTATGTTTTAAGGTTTTTTAGCTGTTTGCGAATAATACTGTTGCAGTAGTTTAGTTGTTCCACTTGGAGTTTTTGAAGATTTTATAGTATTAGATTTTGAGATCGATTTGTTTTGATCAGATTGATTGAATAAGGCTCACTGGATTGAGTTTTGTTATTGTTGGAGTTTGGGATCGGAAGGAAGAAGTAAACATTGAGAAACTTTTATGAGGTTTTACAGAAGATTCGAAGCGTAACGCGTGGTTGTGCGAACATTTGGAGTTGTGAAAGCTTTGGAGAGGCTTTTCCTCGTTGTACTGTGGAGATCCGTTTCAGATCGAGGAGTTCAAGTACCGATCCCGTTTAGTAGTATTTTACAAGCTACTGATCACTTGTATAAGTTAGTTATCGGAATAAGAAGGCAGAAGCATTGATGTTTTTAGCATTTTCGAGTTTGCAGTATCCGAGATTTGGCTCTTTTGGTTTTCCTTCTCACTTTTTATTCCTGGTTCTTCTATATCGAGTGTAGTCGAGTTGGTCTTGAGCCAATTTTTGAAGTCCGTTGTTATCTACTTTAAGTTAAGAAGGATTATTTTTTTCTTGAACTCCTAGCTAGAGATCAGGGATTGAAGAGGACTCTGGCTGGCCTATGGTCCCCTCCATTTATTTATAACGTAAGTGCTAGTGGGACTGTTTGAGAGGACGATTGCTCAGTTTCAGAGGAAAAAGGGGGTTCTTTCATTTTCCCTCCAATCGTTTATCTTAGTGCATTTCACGAAAACATACTTTTCGGGTTCCGCGAGGGTAAGAAAATGTTGCACAAGCCTGCAGCCTCCAAACCGTTGGTTTCACCTACTCTGCAGTCAATGAGATCGTTGCCTGTTGATTTTAGGTTTACAGGTTCAGCTAACTTTCTTGCCTCTGGTATTTCGGATGCTAATGTAGGCAAGGATTGCTTAATGTCTTCCACCGGAATTCCTCAAAGTGATACTGAGATTTCAGAGAATGTTGACGATGGTGCTACTAGTAACATGGTGTCAATTAATGATGATTCACCTTATAGTAATAAAACTATTTCAATTCAAGAGAAGCCTTCAGAAGGTGGTGACTTATTGGATTCGGCAAATTCTCCATTGCCCACTATTTCTCACTCTCGTTTGGATTTCAGGTGGAGTGACACTAGCTCTTACACTGCAAAGAAGGTAAATGTTTTCTTGATGTTTGAATTTTATTTCTGGTTTCATTGTGAAGAACGATGTTGTCTTTATTCCATTCCTGGATTTGCTGGTAATGGTATTCGGTTGTTGAGCTTCTCCAAATGCACACAAGGAGTCATACTCATTAGTTGTTATTAGGTTTCAGTATATTGTTTCAAATTTCAAACTTATTCTATTTTGTATTTTACATCCAAATTAATTGCTAAAAATATTTCATAGTCTTTTGTCATCAATGCACCATGATAATGATATATTCTGTTTTATTTATTTTTACTGCATGCTCAACTCAAATTCCTTGGGAAACTACTTTGAAATTAAACACTTAATCTTAACATTTGAATTTCTTGAGTGTGTGTGCAATTTAAGTTTTTGTATATTTGAAAATTTCCTATTTGTTTGTCACTACACGATGTTTCTCTTCCAAATATTAATAGTGGATTTTCTCTTTGCTTTTCCCAAATTGTTATTCCTTGATTTTTATTCTTAATAAATTAAGCGGACATGCTCACCTGGATAGAGTGCATTATATACTACTGGATATTTGTAATTGACATTGCTTAATTAACTCAAGAATGAGAACCATATTAAGGTTGTATTTTCATGAACCTCATTACTTGATGTCAGTTTCTTATGGTTGCTTTCACAAGGAATAAGTATCTTTTCTTTAATTAATTTTTTTATATGTGGTAGTAAAAATAATATTTTGCACTTAGCGTTTAAGGTTTTTCTGTGACACTGCAATAAGTATCATTCTGTCTATTGATTGTAACACCTACATGTTGAAGTTGATTGTTTCAGAAGCTTCAAGCTTGGCTCCAACTGCCAAATGGTGACTGGGCACTGGGCAAGATATTGGCAACTTCAGGGGCTGAATCTATTATTTCATATGCAGAAGGGAAAGTAAGTACAATTAGTTGAAAAAAATGTTCTGCATTCTTTGCACAATTATTTCTGTTTAACTATTTTTTAACTCAAAATTTCAGGTCACAAAAATGAAAACAGAACATCTGTTACCTGCTAATCCTGAAATCCTTGATGGTGTAGACAACCTCATGCAGCTTAGTTATTTGAATGAACCATCTGTACTGTACAATCTGCAGTACAGATACAACCAAGATATGATATATGTAAGTGTTGTTAATTAATTTGCCCCTCCAAATTACTTTTGCAAGATTTTACCAGTGCTAATGTGTCTCTATATCATTCCTTTGCACATTCTAGACAAAAGCTGGACCAGTGTTGGTTGCAATCAATCCCTTTAAGAAAGTTCCATTATATGGAAATGACTACATTGAAGCATATAGGCGTAAATCTATGGATAGTCCCCATGTATATGCCATTACAGATACAGCCATTAGAGAAATGACACGAGGTGATTTAACTTTCTGGGGTGTTATCAAATTTAAAAAATGATTCTTATATCTGCTTTTACTTCTTAGCCATGGAATCTCTTCTGCATAGATATTTTATTATGCCTCTTTGCAACTCTTTTGCAGATGAAGTCAACCAATCCATCATTATAAGGTTGGTACTGGATCATTGAAAATTCTCTTCCTCCTAACCTCATTTATTTTTCAAATTTAAGTAATTGTTACAGCAAATGCATGCATTTGGTAATCTTGGTTATTGGTTAATTGCATGAGAAGTAAGCTGCAAACGACATCCTTCTGATAATTCTACTTAAACATAGAATGTGGTTGAAATTCTAGCAAGTTCCTATTTCTATTTCTTGGCATTGTAATAAATGTGAAAATAAAATTATTTATAAACTATATTTTGCAGCATCTTAAGCTAAACCGAGGTCCTTTTTCTTTTTGTTCTTCTTTTGGATTAATGCATCTCTTGTTATTTTTGTTCATTGTTGATGTCCATTTTTTGCTTTTTTTGAAAAACTATATTTAACTATTTATATACTTCATTGTTATTCTTCATAATTATATGACTGATAGTTATTTGCTTATTTTTGCATGCAATGATTGTTACATCTACTCCCCTTCTCTATGCATTCGATTCCAATACTCTGTTTTTTTGGAATAGTGCCATCATAGGTTTTATTGGCTCTTTCATACATCTTGGATTTGTTTTTATCTGAACCGCTACTTTCTGGTTTTGAAATTTTCCAATTTCAATTTATTTCTGACATTTGATTGAAGTTTGGTGATCAAAGAAGTTATGACTATGATGTTTGTTTGAGAGTAGAATACTTTATTTTATATCTACTGACTGCTCTATAGTCCTCAATTAATGTTGTTGCTTCTCTATTTCCTTTTTCTATTGCCACACCTTGTTTTTATCCACAGTGGTGAAAGTGGAGCAGGGAAAACTGAAACAGCAAAGATAGCAATGCAATATTTGGCTGCACTTGGAGGGGGCAGTGGCATTGAATATGAGATATTGAAGACTAATCCAATTTTGGAAGCTTTTGGTAACGCAAAAACATTAAGAAATGACAACTCAAGTCGTTTTGTAAGATAGCTACCTTTTTGTTTATTGCAAGTTGTTGCTGCTTGTGGTTTTCTTTTTTCCCATCAAATGTTCTCTGTCTTGGAGCTTGAAGTGTTTGGAAATGTGGCAGGGTAAGCTGATTGAAATTCATTTCAGCGAGATTGGAAAAATTTCTGGTGCCAAGATTGAAACTTGTAAGATAGCATATTTCAATAACCAATTTTTTTACTACCCATTTCAATCTAGAAACTGACTTTTTATGCTGCATTTGTGTTCTGCTTCTCACAATTGGGATCATTCCATGTAGTTCTTCTTGAAAAGGTTCGATTCTTCCCTCTAATCTATAGTATGGTGGAAACAAATTCCAAACAACTTGTTAATTAAATTTCTATATTTGGAGCAGTCAAGAGTGGTACAATGTGCAGAGGGAGAACGATCATACCATATATTTTATCAGCTCTGTGCTGGTGCCCCTCCAGCTTTGAGAGGTATGTTTTGGACCTCTTATTTTTTTGTTACATCATTTATTATATTCATGTGTATTTCTTTTCACTTTTTAAAACTCCAATAACTGAACTTTATTACATCTTTTTTCCTTGTATATATCTTCTTTATGTTATCTAATTTTTCATTCTAAAATTGATGGCTATATGATTGATGATCATATTAGTTTTTCAACCAAGTTATAGATTTATTTTTATTGGAACTCAGAGAAATTGAAATTGAAGAATGCAAATGAATTCAAATATTTGAAGCAAAGTAATTGCTACTACATCCCTGGGGTTGATGATGCTGAAAGATTCCGCACGGTCATGGTATTGACTACTTTTATTCTTTCTAGTGATTCATTTTCCACCGGTAGCAGCTCACTTTATTGTCATATACATTTGACATTTGTTTGCTTATGAGCATTTTGGGGACTTTCCAGGAAGCCCTCGATATCGTGCATGTTAGCAAGGATGACCAGTATAGCGTATTTGCTATGCTTGCTGCAGTTCTGTGGTTGGGCAATGTCTCTTTTACAGTGATTGATAATGAAAATCATGTTGAAGCTGTGGAAGATGAAGGTAAGAGTCCTCCCTAAAGCTAATGTATACATCAATATTATGGAGGATTTGTTCTTCTATACATCAACTCTAAGATCAAGATAGTTGAGAAAGTACAAATATAAGAAAGTTAAATAAAAAGAAAGGTGAGAGCATGGAGGCCTAGTAAACTTTCTTATACTTGGTACTCCCAATTCCCAAAAACTTGGCATAGCAACATGAGGAAGAAAAAGTTATGTTTACCATGGATGTGAAAATACAAATTTGAATTGGTGAATCATATAATTTATGATTTGATTCACCTTATAATGGTTTAACATTAATCATAATTGAATTGGTCAAAATCATAAGTGAGCTGGACTGAATTGCTAAATGAATCATAGTGATTTGGTTTGAATTGAAAACACTATTCTTTTATAACTTTATGGGTACTTAACCTTTACAAATATTTGATTCATATTTGTATTCCGAGTGATTGAGTATTATAGTTTATCAATTTGAATCCTGATTTGATTCATGAAGCTTGTGGATAATTCAATTGTAATTTATAATTTTGACAACAATGGTTTTTGCAAAAACTTATGTGCATGATTTTGTATCTGTGACATGTGTATTAGAACCTTTTTTGTTTTTTTTTTTTAAACCATATAAGGATTTGTGGTGCGCAAATTTGCCCAAAGGGTCTTCCTACATATGGACCATGCCATTGCTACTGAGCAGCCCATCCCTGTCAAATGTAAAAAATGAATGTAAAGACACACAATTGGGTCTCCTCATGACTCAAACAATGAACGTAAGAATCACAATTGTGTCTCCTCATGACCCTCTGTAGAGACTATTGAAAAATGAATAAACCTCCTCTGCTGAACATCCCTAGCAAACTGACCCCCAAAATGTATGTGATATTGACTTACAATCATGCATACATAAATCACAGCAGGAGGCAGACAATTGCATATATATCTAGGAATCTAAGTTGTAGAATGTCACTAGTGTTCACTTTTACATGGACAACCACCCAAACTAAGAATTTTACTTTAGCTGAAACTTGTGCTTTCCATGAGGATGTAAATGAGGGAAATGAGAGGAAGTAGGCGTGGAACCCCGCAATTGGGTATTCCATTGCAAGGGGACTGGACCTAAGTGTGGACAAACAAAATGGATCATTTCCAAATCAAGCATCTTCCTGAAACTGAGTGAAATCATCCCTTGCAAACCTAATTTTGGTTAGCAGGAGGAAGAGGGAATAGACTGGATATAAATTTCCATGAGCTTCTGGATGTGTGGATCTTTTGGCAATTCCTACATGCCTGTGATTTTCCTATAATTCATGCATGCTGTGAATCACTCTACACCATGCATGATCTACTCTTCAAGGAATCTCCAAAGTCATTTGCCCACCAAAGTTTTATTACTATTGGCAATATTGTCAATAACTTGCCTGCCTATGTGCCTATGATTTTCCTACAATTCATGCATGCTGCAATCACTCAACACCATAGCTGATCCTAATATCAAGGGAATCTCCAAGGCTATTTGCCCACCAAGTTTGCTCCTATTGGTAAAATTCTCAATAAACTGCCCACCTGATTTTCCACCTCATTTGGACAGTGTCCCATCCACGAGGTGGGACCCATTGCTTCCATTTGAATTTTCCCATAGAAAATTCCTCGTTGGTTCTTCAATTCTAAGAGCATCCCTAAATGGTATTTTGAACACCGACAAGTAATAGGTTAGTAAAGCATCCAACACAAATTTAATGAGAGCAAGTGCTGAGAAAATTTCTCATGGCGTCACATCCTTTTCCCTATCTATGTGACACTAAGGACATGTTTGATTGCCGAAAACATTTTTTTTGTTTGAATGTACATAATAGAACATTTTTACACATTCATTTGATGTAAAGAAAAGCGCAAAGCTTTTTGGAAATTGAGTACAAATATACTGAATAGAAACTAAAAGCTTGTCATGGAAACTAGTGGCTGGTCTGAATCTTATATGGAAATCATATTCACTGTGGTTGGTCTGAATCTTATATGGAAGTCTTTTACTTCTTGGAGGACAAACTGGTCGGTGATTGTTTCTTAGCAAGACCTTTCCTAAATCTATGTAGATTGTCAACCACCCACAACCCTCGAATCTCAAAATTTATTAGCCCTACCTTCATTCTTCCTCACAAAACTTCTTGGAACCTTCACTTTCCTAGAACTTTAATCTATTCAAAGCTCAAACAGCCCGGACAATTTCAAATGGTCTCTTGAGCCTAATAAAGAGTTACTCATGCAGATTTCTATTTTAAGCCATATATTCCTCAACAATCAATCTTTATCACCTTTCCATTGGCAGAAAATATTTGGAAAGCATTTTTTCCTTCAAAAGTTGAAGTGTTTGGTTAACCATTGATTCATAGGAAGATAAACAGAATGGGTTTACTTCAATGATATCTCCCCAATTTGTATTTTTCTCCATGATGTTGTATTTTATGCTTTTGGGTCGATGAGAATTCTAATCATCTTTTCTTATATTGCCCTTTGATGAGAAGTTTGTGGCAGAAATAGCTAAGGTTCTCAACGGTTAGGTTCCCCCACTAACATGTCTTGAGGAATGTGTGTCCCTGTTCCATATTTCTATCATTCATAGACTGGCAAAGGAAGTTTGCTTGTTTTGCGTTTTTGTTGCATTCTTGGCTAGAAATGAATAATAGGATTTTTACTGATAATAAGTATTGAGGATACTAAGTTATGGGAGTACTCTGGGTTTGTGGCCAGTTCTTAGGTGCATGTCTTTGGACTAGTTCGTGGTCCTTCTCTTTTGGAGTGGGTGTTAGATTGGGGCCAAAATTTGTTTCACTTGCGATGTTGTTGCTTGCTCAGGCGTTTGGATCTTCAGGTTGTGATTTGTTTTTGTTGTTTGTTTGCAACTCTAGTGTTATATTGATGTATTGCGTTTTTCTTTCAATTCAATAATTATAAGATTTGTTTCTGTTAAGAAAAGGTCACTTTGTGTCTTAAGTTATCTATAATGTAATAGCAACTATATTCAGACACTTTTCAAACTCTTTCTGATGCACTTAAATAGTACAAATAAATTTTAGAAACTATTTAGAACTGCTACTAAAAAAATTTACTTAAATAGGGTCTAGAAAAGGTAACATAAATAAAAAGCATAACAAAACATGCTAAACACATTATACATGTGTATCATTCAGTCCCCACATAGCTATACTGTGCAACTCATTTTAGTGCTTTTTACTCATTGTCCTTGCTTTTTTAATATTTATAAAATTTTTTATCCTTTAGAGTTCGTATATTGATTTACACCCAATGATCATGATGGACTGGATCAATCAGATGGATCCAATCCCAAAAATGCATGCACGTTGCATGGAAATTATTTTGAGCAAAACCTTCACAATCTGGAAGACCCACAAGTATCTAAAGATCAAAATGATGCTTTACGTTATTTCGCTCTTGCCACATGTTTATTTTTGTCTAGTTACTGAATGACCCCCTTCCTGCTCTGAGGTTTTATGCTTTGAGTTTGGCAATTGGCCCCTTTCTCCTATGGTAACTCATAATCCTATCAATGATAAAATCATCTTTCGGCCTCTCCATTATGGTTTGATATACTTCCTAAGTCTTCTTGTGCTCAATGCAATTGAGAAATATTTACTCTCCTTGTAGTCAGTTCAACTTTGCTCTCAAATAATTTCATTGCTAGATTTCAGATGGACGTCATGTTCCCTTTTATGTTTTAAAGTTTTGTTTTTTTTATATTTTCTTTTTGTATTTTCTCATTTTCTGCACTTTACGAGGATTGCTTATTTTATCACCAGGTTTGATCCAAGCTGCAAAATTGATTGGATGTGACATTGAGGCCCTAAAGCTAGCATTATCAACTCGGAAGATGAGAGTGGGAAGTGATATTATAGTCCAAAAGCTTACACTGTCCCAGGTAACGGAAGTGCAACAAATATTGTACAAATATGTCTTTCATACCCTAGTATGCCGATGAGTGTAATTTTGTGTCATTTTCGTTGTCTTGAATGATAAAGGTATTGGAATGATGTGTGCAAACATGGTTTTAGGCCTAAGGGCGATCATTATGTCTTTCATACCCTGTCACATGAGCATGCTGGGGACAGGCTTTTTTTTTTCTTTTTACTTTTCTCCATGAATGAATCAGCCATCCTGCTCAATTGCATTCAGACCATTATCTGGTCTTTGTAATTGGCCCATTATAGGCTTGTGACAGATACTTGCATTTATGGCTTCTAAAAGTAACAATTGTATTAATATATTTGTTTTCTTACCAAAAATGCTCCAATTGTAGGCAATTGATGCAAGAGATGCATTGGCAAAATCACTCTATGCTTGTTTGTTTGACTGGCTGGTGGAACAAATCAACAAGTCACTTGAAGTCGGCAAGCGGCGTACAAGGAGATCTATAAGCATTCTTGATATCTATGGCTTTGAGTCTTTTGATGTAGGTTATCTTTTTTCTTGCTGTTTTGTTTGCCTTGAGGAGATAATCAAACTATAGAGCTTGCTTTTGCAGAGGAATAGTTTTGAACAGTTCTGTATTAATTATGCAAATGAGAGATTGCAGCAACACTTCAATCGTCACTTGTTCAAGTTAGAGCAAGAGGTAGTGACCCTTCCATGCTCTTTTATTGCTTTTTTTTTTTTTTACTTAATATTATCTGTAGAGGATTCAGGAAGTCTTTTTGAGAAATTTGGTACCTTTGTACTCTGTCTGTGTGCAAATAATTAGCAGGCTAACATATGATATGAGACTTCTTTTCATATATTTGCATTTTTAATTCTATCAACATTGTTCAGCATTTCTCCTCCGATTTTTCATGTGGAGACCACTTCTTTGATTGTTGTCAATACAAATACGTATTCACTTTTTCAGGAGTACATTCAAGATGGTATTGACTGGGCAAAAGTTGATTTTGAAGACAACCAAGATTGTTTAAATCTTTTTGAGAGGGTATGTATAGTATTAATATTTTGATCCTTTTTCTTTAATTTGATGTTATACAATTGGATCTAAATCTTTCATCTGTATCTAAGGTTTTACGTGTTTCCAGCCTTTGGTCACTGTCTATTTTTGAAGGATGTAAATGTTAATATTGTAGATTGTATACTTTTTGGCGATATCTGAAACATCCTTAGAAGGATTCATTTTGCATTCAATTATATAAGCTTGCATGCTAATTAGATGTGGCATTTGAACAAACTTAAGTCATGTTGTAGCTTTTGGTCCCAGATGGCGCTATTAGATTTTTCTGTCCATTGTGCAGCTTCCATGGTTGTGTTCACCTTACACATGATCATTGCAATTTAAGCCATGCAATTGAGGCAGACATGCACTTTAGGTTTTAAAAACATGTTTGTAGTTATGCTTCTTGTAGCATGGAACTACTACTCTTCAGAGTTACTTAATGAATAAAGTACAAGTTGCATGCATTATTTTTTTCTCTCATGCTTTTCTTTTGATCTTTCATTCAGAAACCATTGGGATTATTGTCTCTATTGGATGAGGAATCCACATTCCCGAATGGAAGTGACTTGACATTTGCCAACAAACTCAAGCAACACTTGAATTCTAATTTCTGTTTCCGAGGTGAACGGGAAAAAGCTTTTACTGTCTGCCATTATGCGGGGGAGGTATCCATTTATCATTAATGAACTGTTTTTGAGAAGATTTCAAGTTTTGCTGATTGAACAAATGATTGAATAGTGCTAGATTAGAATGGATAAAAAGATAGAAATGTTTTGTGCTGAGTTGTTAGTTTTTTTTTTTTTTTAAATCTTATTTTATTTGAATTCTTATTTACTGTTATAAATGGATGAAATTTCTTGCTTAGGTTACCTATGACACGAGTGGTTTTTTGGAGAAGAATAGAGATTTACTGCACTTGGATTCTATTGAACTGCTGTCTTCTTGCTCCTGCCATCTGCCACAGATATTTGCTACTAACTTGCTTATGCAGTCAGATAAGCCTGTAGTGGGTGCATTACATAGATCTGGTGGAGCAGAGTCCCAAAAACTAAGTGTTGCAACAAAGTTCAAGGTAGCCCATTCTTATCCTCTTCTGTATTGCCTGCAGGATGGAGATGGAATATAAAAGTGCCATAATTACTGCTTTAATTTTTCTTGCATTCATTGTTTTTAGGTGATCTATGGCCTGCATATAGGCTTGCCTGACAATGGCATACTACAATGCATATGCTTAGCTAGATTTTTCACCATCAGAATCTTAAATACGACTAAATTATTTAGGGAGTTACACAAATTGGATAGATTTGAATGGGTAATATATAAGTCAAATATTTAGAACACATGAGGTTTACTTTATAATTCTGCTAAGTAGCTTTATTCCAAAATAAAAAAAAATCAATCTTAGGAAAACTAGTCTGCTCTAATATCTCTAACATTGAAAATGAATATTGGTACTTAAGGCTGGGTATCCTAAAACATCTCTTCTATTTCTAGAATTCCAGGGTATCCCAAAAGTACCATTAGAAAGCTTTTTTCATTTCCCCAGTTTTCTTTTTTTTTTTTTAGAAAGGAAAGATTGGAGAAACCTTTTTCAAAGACTATTCCACCAAATAAGCTTTCTAAGGTTTTCTTTTTCCTTTTCCTCTCATAAGTATATGAAAACTAAAAATAATTTTTTGCTTGAAAATCAAAATCAAAACATAATTGGGTTAAATATGGATGGAGACATCACTCCAAGGTATTTTGGGACCTATTGTAGCATGGCCAATGAAGTATTTGGGTTTGCCCTCACTCCAAGGTATTTTGGGACCTATGGTGGCAATCATAACTTGGCAGCTTGAGGGATCGAAATATGCACATTTGTCAAAAGATGGTAGCAGTGATGAAAGCAGATCTTGAGGAATTTCCAACCTATTTCTCATCCCTTTTCTAAATCCCAAAAGCGGTGGCAACTTTAATGGAAAAAGTGATGAGATCATTTTTGTGGGGAGACATGAAAAGGAGTAAAACACCAAAAAGCTTAGTGAGATGGAAGGTAGTAGAATTACCAATTAATAAAGGGGTTTTGGAATTGAGAGCTTAGTTTTTAAAAAAAGAAAAAAAAAACAAAGCTTTTTGAGGGAAACAGTTAGGTTGCACGCCCCAATGTAAGAATGCACTTTGGGCCAAGGTGGTAACAAGTAGGTATGATGTGGACGTCAGTAGAAGATGGAGCTTCTCACATAGAGGACCGTGGAAGTTTGTAAACTATTTGACAAACATAATTTGGGAATACATTACCCTTAAAGTTGGGAGTGGGGAAACCTTTGGCTTTTGGGAGGATAGCTGGATTGGTGGAAGACCACTAAAACTTTCCTTCATTATTTTGTTTATCCTCAGCACATGAAAAACCTATTGCATATTTCATCTCCTTGAACACATCAAATACATCTTGAAACTTCTTTTTCAAAAGGGCTCTAACTTATGGGGAAGAAAATGAGGTTATTAAGCTTCTAGGCCACCTTGATGGTATCCAAATTTCAAACTCACCAGATTCATTTCAGTGGACACTAGAACCAATGAACAATTTTTTTGCAAATCATTCACCTATTATCTTTCAAGTATCCATAACCCAAACTCACAACCCTTTCACCTTTTGACACATGTATGGAAAATGTTTATCCCATCCAAACTCAATACATTTGTCTGGTTTTTGGAGCAAAGGAAATTCAGCACCATGGGCATAGTCCACAGATGACTATTGAACCATGCTCTTGCTCCTTAGTGCTACATTTTATGTTTCACAAGGAGGAAAGCGTGGAACATCTGTTTCTGGAACGTGGAGTTACTAGATTCATATGGGACAGGTGGACTACATTTTTGGTGGTGGTGGTTGGGGGGGGGGGGGGGGGGGGGGGGGTGGGGGTGGGGGGGGGGGTGGGGGGGGGTGGGAGTGGGGGGGGGGGCGGGCTTTCTCAACATGGATACATGGAATACGTTATGAGTTGAAATCATTTGGCTTGGTAGGCCCAACTCATAAG
>JAJIYU010011619.1:0-15173 GCA_030144865.1 Tinospora cordifolia
ATTGAAAAATAGAAAGTCAAGTGTGTGTCGCTTGTAAAGTAACACCGGCCCAACCCGCCAATTGGTTAAGTCCACCGTCAAAAGGAATGGTGGTTATGTCCAACTCTCAAAGTAAAGAACGTGGGGGTTGGGGTGTTACAAAAGAGTTATAATGTGGGTTTCAAAATAGATGAGGACCAAGGAGTATTATATGTTATAATGTGTCAATCAGTCCTATTACAATCGTATAGTGAAAAGTAGAAAAAAGACAAGTGGACCTCATACTTAATTGAAGGTGTGAGGTAGGGTAGACACAGTGAGTTCAGGATTGACACTAGGGCATTTTAAGATTACACAATAGAGTCTACGTACCTAAGAGTGGGTAAAACAAACAAATGATTCTTAGATGAGGCACATCACACAAAATATATTATGTATCTAGAAGGTGATAATATGTACCAAAATCTCTACAAAACTTACTAGATGAGAAGGATGAAGAAAGGTGTAGCTAGATATATCTCTAAGTTCCTAACTTGTCAACAGGTGAAGGTTTGAACACAAGAAACCCACAAGTTTACTTCAACCTCTTCTTATACCAAAGTGAAAATGGGACAAAATCACAATGAACTTTGTTAACGAGTTGCTAAGGAATAAAAAAAAAAGGACACCATGTAGGTTATAGTTGATCATCTCATGATGGTAGCTCATTTTCTATCAGTTAAGTCCACAGACACAGTTAGCAAACTATGGGAACTATATCTTAAAGTGATCGTGATATTACATGGAGAGCCTAAAACCATTGTATATAATAAGGATGCAAGATTTGCATCCCTATTCTAGCAAAGTTTATAAAAATTGTTAGCCACTAGACTAATTATGAGGACGACATTTCACCATGAGACTAATGGGCAGTTAGAGAAGGTAATTCAAACATTGGAGGACAAGTTGTAAGCTTGTGTTCTTGATTTTAAGGACAACTAGACCAAACACTTGCATTTAGCAGAGTTGTTACAATGATAACTATTAGGCAAGTATTCAATTGGCTCCCTAGAGGTAATTTATTGTCAGCCTTATAGATTGTTGTCACACTCATTAGATCTTTAGGATTGAGTACTTACAAGTCCATACTTTGTAGAAGAAATGAATAGCCAAGTCAAATTGATCCAGAGGAGATTAGTGGCATTCCATAGTAGATAAAAGAATTATGCTGACTGATGAAGAAGACCATTGAAATTTTAATAGTGTGACAGAGTACTTTTGAGGGCTAGTCCTTAGAAAGGCATTCAAAGGTTCAAACATAAAAAAAAAGTTGTCACCAAGATTCATTAGGATATTCAAGATTATCAAATGGATCAATGAGTGTGCATACGAATTGCACCTGCCAAACAAAATGTATTTTATGTATCAATGTCACGAAAATATGAGCCAGATCCCTCCCATATTATCCATTAGGAGGACATACACATGTAAGGTGATGCTATATATGAAAAAGTAACGGTTAGTAAATTGGATTGTAAGGTACAAAGTTAGAGAATCAAAGACATTTTATTAGTTAAGGTTCTCCAAAGGTATCATGCTATGAAGGAAGCGAAGAGTTTGAAAGTGAAATGTGGACCAAGTGCCTAGACTTATGTAATATCCTAGGAATTTATATTAAATAAATAAATAGATAATCATAACAATAACAATAAAATAATATTAATGAATAGAGTAAACAAAATATGGAAATAAAGAAGGAATAAATAAATAAATAAAATGTATGCAAATATATTTATTTTTGATAATACTGAACATGCAAAGTAAAAAGAAATTTAGAATAACGTATGGCCATGAATTAGTATAGATGAGATATTAGATAATAACATTTATAAGATATACATGAAATTAATAGGTGATAATACTAGTTTTATCTATATGTATCCTGAGGAGATGTTTTGATTTAATTTTCCTTCAGATTATTTCAAAATATTTTCAATTTTATATTTTAAAATTAACTTCACTAAGTTCTATCATATTTAATATCCCAAAAAGCTACCGATATAGAGAGTCAACTCATGGCTCACTTGGTAGGCAAAAACTCACGTTTTTTATTCCAATCTCACACACCTTTGTGCCTATTGAGGGAACCGACTTATGAAAACTTATTTATGGGTCATTTGACTCTTAGAACTATCTGAAACTAGCTTTGAACCTATGTCCGAAGTGGCTGATTTGTCAGCTAACTCTAGGTGCGCTTTTTGCGCATGATGTTTTAAATTGACATTTTCTTTTGAGTTTTTATTTAATGTTTCCTTTTCTCATGACCTTAATTTTTTATTTTTGGAAAGTGTGAATATGTTTCTTGATGGTTTTTCATTCCTAAAATTGAGGTACAAATTTAAAAATTTTCAACCCCTACAAGTGGCCTTTTATACTTTACATTAAGTTATAGTTCGAACCAATGTTCATTGCAATTCGAGTGTGTTGTGACGGGGGATTGTGTAAGGACAACCCAACCACTTCAAGAGCCTCAAGTTGGCTAAAAAATGATTGATATTTATTAGTTTTCATGTCATGAAAAATCAGTCCACAACTAAGGTCATTTGAAACGTTTTTCATGCATTAAAAACTACTTATGTGCAAGGTTTGCATGTATAGACTTAGGGCTTTGGATACCTTTCTAAGGAAAGTCATTCTCGTTTCTATCATATGTCACAAAAGTTTTTATTTTGGTGTTTCTTTTGTTGGATCCACTTTTTCTAAGCCTCATCACCTACCTAAGGTAGATTCTATGTTTTTTGATCTACTGCTTATATTTTGATACCACCTTGTAACACCCCGGCTTTTCTTAAAATATTTTCTTTCTTGCAAAAATAAATATTAATAAATATTATTAAAATGATTAAGAAAACCTCTTTTAAAAGCTGAAGGATAATTTTGAAGAAATTTTATTTCTAAACATACTTGAAAAATTTGACGACATTCTTTGTTTTTTCTTTTCAAATGTCTAGCTTTGAGATGTTACTTTACATCAACACACACAGTATATATTTCATAAGACTATTAGCATTATTTTAGGGGACTGTACTATTCTAGCAGAATCAAAGTATACAAATTAATAAGTTTCAACTATTCAAACCACAAAATCAATTAAGCTCTTGCAGGCCCATTAGCCAATCATAAAACAAATAAATTAGTTTAGGCCCCATTAGCCAAACATCCACTTTATTGTTCAAGTATCTGTAAGAGAAACAAATAGTAAGGAATTATGCCTAGTGGGCCTAATATCAATGTTCGTTGATGGTGAGAACTCCATTCATCAAAATTAAAACAAGGTCAATCGAGCGTATTCTTATCTAATAATATTCTATCCCTGAAAAGGAAAAGAAGTTGAGTGAGCTCAAAGAGCCCAGTGGATCCATTCTAATCCTTAAACCATTATCTCTAGTGTCCGCTAATGATACCCAAGTGGGTCATCATTACAGAATGTGTGTTCGTATCTTTATTTAATTTGTTTCTTGTAATATCACAATGTATACCATATTCAAATCATGTAATTCTCATGATAGTCAATCAACTAGATTAACACTTGTACACATACATTTATGGTTTCATATCTTCACGTGAGATCATTTCAATGTAACAAGCAATAGATATGTGCATTAAATAATTGAAAGCCAAGCATTGCTTCATTCAATAGACGATCATTTACACACAAACATATCTCCATAGGCATAAAAACAATTAGTTTATCTAATCATGCTTATTTAATAATAGTTTCAAGATAGGGAATGATCTCCAATTGAAATCAATTCTAAGAGTGCTCTCACGCTTTCCTCGAACTTTTCACAAGATGAAATCAACATATCAAAAGTTATTTCCTATTAGATTTTATTTAAGTTGAACTAATTCTTAATCTTTAGTTCATGTTATTTAGACGCGTAATGCACTATGATCGATACCTGATTTGATTTACACAACTTGAAGTTTACCTTAACCTTACATTCTTGAATTAGGGTGTCATTTAAGTGTTATTAATTGATCCATTATTAGTTTTATATGATTGATTCTGTCGGGACCCCTTCCCTAAGGTGAAGGGCAAGTTGACTGGCACAATGCCCTAACAAACTCACTAGTCAAACTTGCCAAAATACAGTTAAGCCTCCTTATTATCCATACACAATATCATTCGAGCAATACAAGAGATACAAAAGTAAGTAAATAATTAATTACAACATAATTTTTTTAAAAAATTAAACAAAAAGTATTTATATACAGTTGTTTCTATGTAGCAGTTGCAAAAATGTAATAGTCAACATCTATAATGTTTTCCTCACTTCCTATACATCGTACTAACTCTCAAAAACAGTAAACCACATGAAGAAACTTACCAAAATACAAGAAAACACACTATGCGATGACCACTTTCTTCCCTTTGTCTGCAGAAGAAGAACTTAAAATGTTCGAGTAGCGAGCCAATTTTGTCTACAACAATTCAGTGAGTAATGTAGTCTAATCTATAACTTAGAATATGAATTTTATAAAACAACGTCATGTATGCATGCATAATAATAATAATAATGTGAATGAATGCAACAGTTATTGAATGTTAAATCCACAAAGCAGTCATGCACCTTCCATTTTGAAAATGGTTTTAATGTAGAAAATACATGTCGAAGCTCTTAAAAGCCTACAAGGCAATAATAAATCTACTTGAGTGGGTGTACTCAACGGTTAGGCGTATTCTCACATTATACCATAGGGATCTGCCAGCTCATACCTCATGTATGGCAGCCTCAAATCCTCCATAGGGGAGCCCAATTGATAGACATGCCCAAAACATACCCCCAGGTACGACGACCACTTGTCTTCAATGCTTTACCACATTGTAACACCCTGACTCTCAAATTGGACCGCCTATCATGTGATATCAGGTTAACACAAAGAGGCGTCCGTTTGGCAAAGTTGCCTTACGTGCGGGACGTTGCCCGTTAAGAGCCAAAATTTTACATGAGTTCTTCTAAATTTCTTTTAAGACAATTTCAAAATTCAGATAATCATTTCTCAAGTAATTGCATGAAAACATATCTTCTATTGATTATGTAGTCAAACCATCTTTTTGTATTGTTCACTGGACCTTTACAGTAAACTAAACATAGATAAAAAATTAGAAATTAGAAATCTCGCAACGAAATAAATTTTCAAAAATTCGACTAAAACTACATACTTCATATATATGAAATGATTTAACGTTTATATCAAAACATAGAAATAGTTCAAGTCCCAAGATGAAAACACTCATTTACAAGTAAATTGCAAAGCAAAACAAAATAGGTACATGTTTTGTCTGTTTAAATTACAACAAAAAAGGAACTCGAAGCCAAAATGCATCGACCTCTAAGTATGGTCACCTCTACACTACTCAGACTGACTGGTGCTAATCACTATACTCTATTTCTGTGAGTACTTGAAGAATAAAGATTGGGGTGAGCTCGAAAGCCTAGTGGGCCATCCCTACACATGATCAACATTATACAAACCAAGAATCAAAACATATACACACTTTCACACATTAATCATTTCAAGCATTCATTTGTCTATTGTACTCTAAAAATTGAAAGGGAATCGACCCCTAGTATTTCTTGTAATTTGGGAGTGAACAACTAGTACACACTCCAACCATACTATCATGATTTCTCCTGGTATGCTTTCCAGCTATACCATCATGATGAGCTCTTTAGGTGTTGCGCTCAAATCACCATATCAGTTACTCCAAGTATACAATCCAGTTATACCGTAGGCCTTACCGTCTAAGAAAAGGTAACACTATCCAATGATTACCAATCTCTAAGAACAACCTCAGCTGTTTCCACAGCCATAGGGTGGAAATACTCACAATGTGTCCAGATTAGCGCTATACTGCACTGTATGGAGAGGTACAGTGTGTTTGTGGCTACCCATTGCATCGGTACGTGTGTTCTTAATAAACCATTAATCTTATTTAGTTCCACAAATAGTGTCATCCACACAACATCATCCATCAAATATGAGCAAATAAATGATGAATAAAATGAATAAAATAAATAAATCATGAACTTGATAAAACATGTCAGAAAGCGATTAACCAAACATTATGATCATCATTCAAATCATTCCAATCACAAACAAATAACAACCATAGCATGCAAAATATCCTAAGCTAATAGTCATCATGTTTTGAATCTAAAGTTCATATTTTATTAACCATCAAGGAAATCCTTCCCATCTGAGATTTATGGATTTCCCTCATGTCACCTCATAGAGATTTAACACTCCAAAGTCATTAATCTGCAATTAACCATCACAGTACGAAATCTCCAAGTGCCAATTACTTATTTATAATGAATGAAAGTAATTTTTTGGATATTCTTGAACTCTCATATCTACTTTATTCAAAATTAGAACCTTTCCCCAAAATTCTTACATCTATTAGATACCAAAATAAATCTAATCTAGGATCACTGAACCTCTAGAATTTCCTTCAATACTCTATTTTTATTTCCAAATGAGATTTATTCATATTCAACTAATTTCATTCAGATCAAAATAAGGTTTCCAAATCTGAAAATAAAGATCATTTTAATTTATTTTCTAGGTCCCTGGTATTCATCCAAATTTGATTTAAAAATACTTATAAGTTATATTTTAGAAAAATAATGCCTCCACTATTTTAAACTTTTAATCTAAGAAGATTTTAATAATTAGTTCACAAGCTTCTACAATTCATTAACTATAAAATAAAAACATTTTAGGGCTTCGATAATTCTAAAACATTCGCAAAACTTTATTTTTACAAAGCTCTTCTGAAATATAATCTCCCATATTTTTTTTTATAAATTAGAATCTTCACAAAATCCTTATTTTTGTGAGACCTCAAAGTAAATTTATTTAGATCAAAACAAAGGTTTTTCTTCAAATCGGAAAATAACAAATCATACAACTCAATTCTCAAGTCCTTACTACTTTCCCAAAATAAATTAAAAATAATTTTAGGCTTGGATGGATTTCAAATCATTCACATAATATAAAATAAATTTCATCCTCTAATCTTCGAACCCCCTTAACTTTGATAACATTTTCTTTCACATCCAACCACATCCACATAAATCAAAAACAATAGTTCTAACAAAGAAATATTAAATAAAGCTCCAACTTCATATTTTTCAACTACTAAGAGTTCAAAATTTCCAATTCTAGTTCTTCACTTCTAAACATAGCAAATAACTAATTTAAATTTGTTAAGGCTTAAAGATTTGAGTTTAAAGAAATTATACCTCTCAAATCTGATTCCCAGTTTTATTCACCTTCCACAACATGGTTCTTAACACCCTAAACCAAAATTCCAACAATTTCTAACGTCAAAACCTTCAAACACCCCTTCACAACTTTTCATCACAAATTTGAATTTGTAAGGAAATCAAAAGGCTTTAATTCAGTCCAAAATTCTCTTAAAAATCTCTCTAACAATAACTGAAATTCTAATTTCTTTGTTGAAGCTTTTCTGAGCAAAAATCACAAATCTAAGGCATCATTTTTCGTCATTTTCATGCTCTATTCATCACTGAACTATTGCACAAAATGCTGGCGCGTCAATGGTAGTTGTTTGTGCACTAAAATGATGAGCTAGGGCATCAATCTTCCATGGACATTTCGTTTCTATACAAGAACGAAATCTAGGGCATCGTTCTTCACATGTTTCGTGCTAAGAAATCCAACACACAATAGCAGCCCCTTGCTTCGTTCGTTTCTCTGTTGTGTTTGCAAATCACAGCAAGCTTCTGTTCTTCATTTTATGTGGACATAGCAGCATCACACACACAACTTCTTCGTTTCAGTCCAAACATAGCAGATTGCCGCCCCTCTTCTCTTCTTCGTCTAGCAACAATAGCAACAACAACTACTTTGATCTTCTTTTCTTTTTCTCCTCTTTCAACTTCATGGTCATCTTCATCTTTGTGTTCATCTTCATCTTCATCCAACACGCACTACCAGATCGTAGTTCCTCTTTTTTCATGCTCAAATCACACAGTTGTGATTCCTCCTCCTTCTTGTTCATCAAGCCAATACCAAATTGCAACCATCTTCCATTCGTCTCTGTTCATGATTCACACACAACAGAATGCCAAAAACCCAAATCATTTTGCCCCAAATCACAAAACACACAAGCCCTCTTCTACTTTGTTCATCGTTCTTCTTCACGTTTTTGGTTTGTTCATCATCATCATCATCTTCTTCTTCTTCTTCTTCTTCTTTTCAATCAACTAATTTGTGATATATTTTTCAAACTCATAGGTGAGTTTAATCCACCAATATTTGACTTTTATTTTTCAAACCATAGGTTATGCATAACTTTTATTTTAATATTTCGCGAACCTCGCATCTTTCATTTTGACTTTTTTTTCAATTCCTACTTGTCCAAAAATGAAGATGTAGCAAAAATTTCTCTTTTTTATTTTATTTTGTTTGCTCAAAATCATACCATCTATGTATAAACATCAATGAGATTATCATTATTTTCATACAACTATTATTTCTTTTTATACTACTTTATTTTAATTAATTGGAACTTAAAACATTTATTTAAATATATCATTTATTTATTTTCTTGATTAGTTTATTTTATATTTGGTAGTCGACATGTATGCGTTCGTGGGATTTTGTGGTATTATATGCATTCAATACCCTAACCCGCACCTGAACCTTGAGATCTGGTTCACATTGTCTTATTTAAAAACCCAATTGAAGATTGCAATACATTTCAACATGTAATACATTTCAATTATGAATAGAATCACAAGTTAAGTGATAAATTAAAAAACACTACTCATAAGGATGCTCAACTCCCAATGCTCTTCTAGTGACTGGTCACATCCTACTAATGTTTGATCTTGCATCATCAATATGGTTTCTTAATATCTATGTGAAACTTGGTTCATATATAACTTTATGGTCATTAGTCAATTAAAGGATTGCTGCGGTCAATTGTGGTCTAGTTATGTATTTGGTCAACTTTGGTGAGTACAATCATTTCTAATCAGGCCTAATATTTGCTGACCTATATAAGCGACAGGGTCAACGTGGTCAACAAGGTCAATTTGTACAAATGAGCCCTTAATATTGATCCAAAATATCAAAAACCTGCATTGTCTACGTGTGTCCTACCTTTGGTACACAATAACCAACCATTTTCATAAATTTGGCAGTTCAATACTGTAAATAGGAAAATTTTAATTATTTTCTATGTTACACATTTTTTCCAATAAGTATTTCATAATGTTGTATAACATTTTTTCCTATTATTTAACATTATTTTACCCTATATACATTTTTTTTCTATATTTATTAATTAATCTTCAAATTGCATAAATGTAAATTTAATATATCAATTGACCTCCAAAAAATTTTAATTTCAGTGTCATTGAGTTCAAAATTTCATTTTGGACATTTCAGTGCCCACCAACTAAAATTCTAATGTTAATGGGTGTACTCTGTGCGTGTCGACTTCTAACTACCGTATAAATTCTTATGGTCCACAAAGGTAAAAATAGTTTATATATCTATGTTTTACTCATTAATCTGAATATAATGATATATATCATGTACTTTTACACCTAGTGAAAATACACCCTAATTTTGGGTCATAAAATAAACTAACACAATTTATAGAAATTACACTATAAAAATTAATTTTCAGAACTTCTACAACAATTCAAAATTGAAAAGAGGTAAAAGTAACTTTACCTAAAATGTCGGATCCTTGAGAACGATAACTTTCCTTTTCTTCTTTTCTTCCTCTTTTTCTCTTTCTTTTTGTTTCTTCTTTTATTTTCTTTCTTCTCCTTGTCTTTTCACCTTTTTCTCCTTTTTCTCTCTTTCTTTTCTTTCTTTTTTTTTTCTCCTTTTTCCCTCTATTTCTTGGACCGACAAATGTGAGCAAATGAGAGGGGATGGAATGAGAATGAGATTAGGGGGGTATTTATAGTTTTAGTTTGAGATGTGTCCCACCACAAGACCCCAATGGTCAACATGTTTTATCCATCTACCTCATGCATGTATATCTCCTTATTTTATTTTTCTTCTCCCCCCCAATTATCTAATATTGTCTTATCATTTATTGATTTACTTAATTAACTTTCTTTTTCTCATTTCCAACCAAGCACGCCATATACATACATACATACATATATATATATATATATATATATATATATATATATATATATTTATATATACACCTAAACCAACACACACACACACACATATATATTTATATATGTATGTATGTAGATATGATGATTAATTCTTTTCATCCATCATTATTTATTTATTTTTATTTTTTAATTAATACACTCATTAATTAATATAATTATTTTAAAATCATATATTTTTCATTTATAATTCATTATTCAAAAATGAAAATACATGTCAAACTCGTCGACTCAATTCTAAAAATATGGGTCATTACGGTCTCCCCTCCTTAAAACAAATTTCGTCCTCAAAATTTATTAAGATAACAAAAGATCAAGAAACAACTCTCATAATCTTAGGGAAGTGACTCGCCATGTAGTCCTCTCGCTTTGAAGTTTCGTACTCAGCACCATGAAACTACCAACGTACATGTACCATTAGTATCTCCTTGTTGGGCGCAACTTCTTCACGACTTGATCAATGATAGTTACCGGAGTGTCATCATAGGTACAATCCTCTCGCAAATCAACATGTCTCTAGTCTAACACGTGTGAGAGGTCGGGGTAGTACTTCCTCAACATTGTTACATGAAACACTTTGTGTACTCCCGCTAACTGAGGTGGTAATGCAAATCGAAAAGCAACAAGACCTATCTTCTCGAGGATCTTGAAAGGTCCAATATATCTTGGAGCGAGTTTCCCTAAAATACCAAAACGAGTCTGCCCCTTTCGAGGGGAAATCCGAATTAGCACATGATCACCAACGTCAAACTCAAGGATCTTCCTTCAATTATCTGCATAACTCTTCTATCGATCCTGAGCTGCTTTCATGTTTTGAAAAATTTATTGGATTTTCTCATTTTGCTTTTGCATAAAGGTAGGGCCCAAAATTACTATGTCACCAACCTTGACCCAACAAGCTGGCAATTGGCAAGGTCAACCACATAATATCTCAAATAGTGCCATGTCGATACTCACCTGGTAGTTGTTATTATATGCAAACTCACACAATGCCAAATGGTCATCCCAGCTACCACCAAAATCAAGGAGACATGCACAGAGCATATCTTCCAAAATCTGGATCACTCTCTCAGACTGACTATCATTTTGTGGATGGAAGTTTGTGCTCAAGTTTACTCTAGTCCCCAACTGACTCTACAAGCTCTACCAAAAATGAGATGTAAATCGAACATCTCTATTAGACACAATGGACACTGGGAGCCCATGCAATCTCACGATCTCGATGATACACAATCGACTTAGCTTCTCAACATAATCTCTGGTATGAATTAGGAGGAAATGAGCAGACTTAGTCAATCTATCCACAACAACCCAAATAGTATCATGTCTGCTGAGTCTAGGGTAAATCCATCACAAAGTCTATGGTAATGTGCTCCTATTTCCACTCAAGAATAGCCAAGGGTTTTAGTAAACAACGGGTCTCTGGTGTTCAACCTTCATGTGCTGGCATGTGTCACATCTCTACATAAAGGCCGCAATATCTTGTTTCATCCTTGGCCACCAATAAGTACATCGAGCATCATGATACATCTTATTGGTGCCTAGAGGAACGGTATACCTCAAGTGATGCAGCTCTGCTAACACTCCCTATCTCAGGTGAAGGTCATTTAGTACCCACAATCGTCCCCTAAACGTCAATGCACCATCACTGTCAATCGTCCACTCCACACGAGAAGTGTCGCCTGCCCACTCCCAGCACATAACATAATCAACGTCATGAGGCTACACCTCTATGATTTTAGCAAGTAGCACCGGCTGGGCTCTTATCTGTGCACTGACTCTAGTATTAGCCGAAGTCTCGTGGATACTCATCATTGTCACATAATCAATCATCCTCCACTCCTAAGACATATTTCTAGCTACACAAGTAGTCTTGATCTGTACTCTACTCAGCGCATCAGTCACTACATTGGCTTTCCTAAGATGGTACTCAATGGTAAAGTCATAATCCTTAAGTAGCTTCATCCATCTTCTCTGCCTCATGTTTAAATCTCTTCGAGAAAACAAGTACTTGAGGCTCTTTTGATATGAATGAACTGTAAAACGCTCACCATACAGATTGTGTCGCCAAATCTTGAGCGCAAACACCACTGTTGCCAACTCTAAATCATGGACAGGGTAATTTCTCTCATGCACCTTCAGTTGTCATGAGGTATGAGAAATCATTCGGTCTCCCTGCATCAACACACATTCAAGGCTTGTCCCACATGTATTTATATAGATCAATAACTCACAACTTGGTTCATTTAGCACAAGTACAGGTGCAGATGTCAAATGACACTTCAGCTCAAGAAAAGCTTCCTTACACTCATTTGTTTATAGAAAAGGCACATCCTTCCGGGTAAGTTTTGTTATTGATGCAACAATCCTTGAGAAATTGTACAAAAATCTACAATAATCGCTTGCCAAACCCAGAAAGCTACGAATCCCAATCACTATGGTAGGTCTCAGCCAACTAATAATAGTCTTAATCTTAGCTGGATCAACAAAAACACCATATGCTCCTACCACATGGCCTAATAATCAGATCTCTGTCAACTAGAACTTGCACTTGCTAAACTTAGCATACACGAGGTGATCTCGAAGAGTCTACAGTGCAATCCTCAAATGCTCAACATATTCCTCCCTAGCCTTCAAGTAAATAAGTATGTCATCAGTAAAGATAATGACAAATGAGTTGAGATAGGGACGAAACACTCTCTACATTAGGTCCATGAACATCACAGGGGCATTTTTCATGCTAAACGACATGACTAGGAACTCATAGTGCGCATAACGAGTCCGAAAGTCTGTTTTTGGTACATCATCTTCCCTGACCCTCAATTGATGGTACCTTGATCTTAGATTTATCTTTTAAAATACAGTGGCACCCCTAAGCTGGTCAAACAAGCCATCAAAGCGCCAGAAGAGGGTACTTGTTCTTTACTGTCACCTTGCTCAACTGTTGATAGTCGATACACAAATGGAGGTTCCCATGCTTCTTCCTTACAAATAGCACTAGAGCACCCCAAGGTGACACATTAGGGGCAATATGTAATGCCTCAAAATTTCACGAACGCATGCACGTTGACAACCAAAATATAAAATCAATTAATCAAGAAGTAAATAAATTAAAATCATATTTTATTTTATTTAAATCTACACATAACCTATGGTTTGAGAAATAAAATCAAATATTGGTTGATTGAAATATTGGTGGATTAAAATCAAAGATTGGTTTGAGAAATAAATCAAATATGGGACAATTGAAAAAGAAAATGAAAGCTTGCTCTTCAACCTTTAAGGCAAGAAAATAAATCACAGATAAGTTGATTGAAAAAAAAAAAGAGAAAAACTTAGAAGTCGTGAGGAAGAGAAAGAAGAAGGGCATCACAGTTGTGCGATTTGGGCGAAGGAGATCAAAACAAGATGTTGTGCATTTGTGTGTGAGTAACAGAGGATGGAGAAGCGAAGATGCAGCTGCTACTGCTACATCCACTCACGAACTGGAAAAGAAGCCCTAGCTGATGCGATTCGTGCAAATGAGAAAGATGAACACGAAGCTAAAAGAAGAGAGAAAGGAAAGAAGATCAAAGTAGTTGTTGTTGCTGTTGCTGTTGGATGAAGAAGAGAAGAACGAACAGTAGCTGCTGCTATGAATTGTGCAAGAAAGAAGAGAAAACTAGCTACAGCGATTTGAATGAAGAAGAAAGGTGCTGCGATCTATGAACTGAGAGAGAACTACTAGTGCATTTGGACAAAGAAGAGCAACAGTCGTGCGTTCTACTACACGAAGAAGAACGAAGACAAAGGAGAATGCTGATGCATTTTGCTTTGCGTGTGAAGAAGAATCCAGATCTTGTTGTTATGTTGCTGCTCATGCGTGACGAAAAGGAATGAAGCAACCTTGTTGCTACTACATTTTATTGTCCGCAAGAAGAAGAGGAAAAATGTGATGCCCTATGTAACACCCCAAAGTTTTCAAACGCACACAACTCGAAAATGAATTTTTGAAAATTATGAAATAAATATAAAAATGTGTGAAAACATGTTTTAAATGACTATTATATGGTATGGTATGGAAATAAAATAAATTTAGATGTTTGGAAAGGGGAAAAATGCTGAAAACACATGAGAAAAATTGGGTACCATGCTGGTGACTGTGGTCACCAGAGAATGATTGCGGTCATTAGTGCAAAATCTCGGAAAAAATTAGGTCACCGTGGTGACCGGGGTCCATAAAGTGCCGACCGCGGTCATTACGCGAAATTTAAATAGTTTTGAGCCCTAAACTCATCATTTCACGCACAGAAAGTTCCTGAGTTGAGCTAGAATTCCAGAGAGGCGATCCAGAGCTGATTCAAGGAGGAGTTAAAGATCTAAGGTAGGAATCTGAACTTCTAAATCGTTTAAGCTTCAATTCTATCGATTCATTCAGATTTCGTATAGAAAATAAGGGTTTTGATTGCATAAAATGATCCGGAACCCTATGAGCTCGAATCTTCCTTCTAAACTGACAAATTATCGATCTAGAACTGAATTCTGGAAGTTTTGATTGTTCAATTGCAGTTTTAGACGAATCTAGAGGAAAGTTGCCTATCTGGAGGATTTTTGGAGGGTGCAAATCGCTTGATAGGTAATAAAACCCAATCTATTCCTCTTTTGAAGTGGTAGTCAGTTCTAAATGTGTTCTATTCTTAATTTGGAACGCGTTGACTGTAATTTCATATTTTTGTGAGGAGAAATGGAAATTTAGATTTTTTTGATTATTTGTTGAAGAGGAATTGATGAGGATTTGGACTGAATGATGTGGTTTAATCATTTCAGCCTGTGGATTTCGAGCGTGATCCTCGCGAGTAGGCACAAGGGTCGTTCATAGATATCAGGTGGGCGGGATTCTCTTGCTCACTAGTATTATGTAGGCTTGAGGTTCAAGGCATGATGTTTGTGTAGCCTAGGGTGTTAGATGCATGCTAGGGTGTGTAACAT
>JAJIYU010011620.1:0-15171 GCA_030144865.1 Tinospora cordifolia
TCATGTGTCAACCCACCATTTGCACCCAAAATTTCTTAAAATCTTTGAAATTAATTCACTTAACTTATTTTATTTATTTTAAATTATTTGACAAAATTCTGGGGTATTACAGGTACGAAAATTTATTTTAGTCATTTATTGATTTATTTATTTAAATTTTGTGAACTTAAACTAATTAAAGTTAAATGTTAAAATGTTTTAAAGAATTTAAATTATTAATTTATTAGAATCTTCTAACTAATTTTAAATGTTTAGAAAATTTAAAAAAAAAATTAATAATTTTAGAAATTCAAATTAAATGATTTCGCTGATAAAATCCTAGATTAATTAAGAACACTTTTTATATAAAAGATGAACATCAAGAAGGATTTAGAAGTTTAAAGACTATTATTTAATTAGTTAAATACATGAAAAATGAGTCTTTGAAAACTTTAATTTATTATAGGAAAAAGAATGAAAATTTAAATACAAAAAAAAAAACTAAATTTTTAACATTTAGAAGTTTTATTTTATTCGTAATTAAATTATTTAAAATATAAATAAATTATTTAAATTATGGAGACTAAGAAATCAAAGATCATTTATTTTAATAAATTTTAATATCTGAAGATAAATATTTTATCTTAAAAAGAGTGACTTAGAAATTTTTGTATAATAAATTAAGACTTTGGAAATTAGTTTAAATTTTAGACATTAAAAAAAATTTCTATTTAAATGGAATAAGATTTATTACATATGAGTAAATTATTTTTAGAACTCAAATTTAAATAATAGTGTTCTAAATCATTAGTTCTAATCTAAATGAAATTTATTTAGAAATAAATAAATCATATAAACTTGAAAATTTAATTATGAGAGTTTTAAATGTTAGATTAAAAGTTTAAATTAGTTGAATCATCATTTTTATAAAATATAAGCTTAGAAACGTTTAAAACTAAATTTGGAAAAACACTAAAGAGTTGGAAAATAAATAGAAATAACCCTGAATTAAATAAGATTAATATTTAGAGTTTATAATCATTTAGAAATTATTTAGGCTTAAAAACATCTTGGATTAGATTGAATATAAATTAGGAACTTAGAAAATTTTATTGGTTGTTAAATTTCAGATTTGACAATTTTATAGTACCGGATTACTCGAAGCAAAGCAAGGAGCCCCAAAGATCGACGAAATCAGGCGGGCATGATTTCTATGATTTCCTTGCTCATACGTATTATATGAATTTAAGATTCAAAACATTTGTTTGAATAGTTTTAGGTTATTATAATTTTATCATGAAATTGATTGAGATTGGTTGGTGTGCCCGGATGATAGTGTGATGATTTATTTCAATTTACGCATAATCATTTCATTTTATGCATGAATAAAAAATTATGCATTTAGATTTCATTATTTATTCATGCGCCTTATTATTTTAATTTGCATGCATAATTTAATTTAATTTCTATTGTACATTGCAATGTTTGGTATGATTGAGTTTGTTTGTAAAACTTAAAATAAGACGAAGGATTATTAAGAATTCACGTACCGGTGTGATTGCCGAGCGTGAAGCGAATCAAGGTGGTATCTCCTATATGCCACTGCTTGAGATTGTCGAGCTACAAGGTGAATCGTAGGTATTCCCACTCTTGAGCTGCCTGCGACAACTCGAAGTTTTTGGGTGATGGTACGAGTTGTAGTAAGTACTCTCTCTTAGGCTATGATACTGATGACTTAACTGATTTTAGATAGCACTTGAGACTTTCTATGATTAGACGAGATCACGGGGAATACCAAGAGGCATCTCAACCCTCTTCCGGTCTTAGACTTCGATCAAAACTAAATGAATGTTTGAAACGCCTAATGTTTGAAAGTGTTTGTAATGTTTTGGATTGGGTCTGTATAATGCGTGTGATGTATAGGAATGATCCACTTGGCTTTCGAGCTCTCTCCCATTTTATTTTTTAGGAACACTTGGACGTAATGCATAGCAGTCTACATCAGAAGACTCACACTTCGATTGGACACCTCATTGGGGAGGTCGTCCGAGATAGGAGGTTTTAGAGGTTATGTTTTATCTATTTAATTGTAACAAAATTTCATGTATAAATTTCTTCTGAATTTAATTTCATTGTTTGAATTTGAATTTTCGCTGCGTAATTTGTGATTTATAATTTATAATTTATGATAACTTTTGATTTAAATTTGTTTTATTCAATAGTGAAAATCCGAGGAACATATTGAGAAAACATCTGGATCTTTGGTTTTGTTTAAATTGTATTTTCAGATATTTATTTAGAAGTACTTGACTGGAGTTTGAATTTGAAAGAAAAAAAATTTAGACATAACGAAATTTTTAAGTAGCATCTCTATTTTCAACGGACGACAACCCATAGTATATGACGGGAGGTCTGTTTGAAAATTGGGGTGTTACAAGATAGTGATCATAGGGCTTTAGGATAATCTTTGCATATTCCCCTTGACCTTCACTAGTTCACTAGATGATATAGTCAATATGACTCTTCGTCTTGGGCAATCAATCTGAGCCAAGTATTGGATTAACTAGTCCATGCCTAGTATCACATCATAACCACGAAAAGGTAACACTCTAAGGCCAGCAGTTATCAATTTATCTCCAAATCTCAACTTACATGTACAAAGTTTTTTAGGTAATCACTGTAGCTCTTATGGGAGTGCATACATACAATGGTTCTAGTGGTGTGATGTCACTAGTTGTAATCTCCTAACTAGTTCTTTTGATACAAATGACTATACCTTTGACATTAAATAGTAGAAATGTACTATACCTTTGACAGTCAGAGTTGGGTTTGCCTGTCCATCCTTAATAGCAAACACTCGGGCTTGATTTTATCTGCCTTATTGCTGTTGTTGTTGCTGGGGTTGCCTCTATTGTGATTGATGTTGCCCAGGTCCACCTTGGTTCCTGCCCTAACAATTATTCTGCCTTTGTGTAACACCGCGCCTCCCATACCCAGGCCACGTCATTCGACGTTAGTTTCCTTCAATATTTTTGGCCTCCTAGGAGGCGGGCTTGTGTTACGTTTACCTTTTTCCTTTCTTTTCTGTCTCAATTTCCTGAGACTTCCTGTGTACATTGACTTATGCACAATATAATTCATAAATTCTAATAACACCATGCCATAAAATAAATCCCTTGTCATTTATTTATTAAAAAATTCAAAGGTAATAATTCAACCTTTATTACAATGAAATAAATTGATTTGGGCCAACATGCCCTACAATGGAATTAAATAAAATATCTCCCAAGTATCTTTGCAATTTCATTTCCTAAAATGTTAAACGAAGGGGTGAGCTTATGCGCCCAATGGATCATTCTAACGTTTAAACCATTATTTCAAATTCAAAGAAACCAAGCATGTTAAAAACTTTCGTACATCAGATGATTCAAATAGATTATTTATTTTCATTAACATTAAAACTGAAAGGACTTCTGCCTCGGTATTCTCCATTAGGTTTGGGATAATTACCCTCATTCGAAACCCTATCTTAGGGTGGAAGCTTCACTCGACTGCCAACCCCTTCAATGAGACCCCTACTCAGGATGGGAGCACAATGAACATCCATCATCGTGCTGGTACGTGTTTATAGTCTCTATTAATCTCTTTTTAGTGACAAATAATACAATAATCAGATTAAAACTTTACATATGAGCATGGCATGGACCATGGAACAACATTCATAACATAACTTAAGTAGATCATGTATTATTCATGAATCCTAATAATAATTATGGCATGTTATATCAAGGCAATTATGTATATAAACCTAAACAATCATTTTAAAAATGCAAGCACACATACAAGATCTATTTAAATTAAATAATGAGGTAAAGTTAGAAATCACTTCCACCTCAAGAGAGCTTATCTTGGATCTTTCTCCTTGCTTGTACTAGATTTGTGCAGCACTCTATTGCTACCACTTCGCTTGCTGTTTAGAACAACTCAAGAAAGAAAAGAAAATACTAAATGCCAAGAGAGAGAGAGAGAGAGAGAGAGAGAGTAAGAGGGGTCTCATTAACTTTTGCTTTGGGATAAATAACATGAAAGGTGTAGGGGGATTTATATAGTCTCCATAGGTCAGTTTTGTAAATTTTCGGATGTTTTTCTTTGAAAACGTTTCCTTTTATCTTGTATTTCGACGCACAAGGTTGAAATTAGGGTTTCTAGGATTTTTTTGTGCAATTTTAGCCCATATATTAACTAAATCATGCGGTTAATATTCACCAACTATGTTTTTGGCGTCCACGGATCGCAATCGTGTGATTGCAATTTTTTACTTTTATTTTTTTGTTTTTTGCATATGAATTCAGCGAATTCGCCCATGAAATTTTTTTGTTGTGTCGGCCTCGATGCAAGCGTCGAAACACGAAATCGACAATTTTCGTGATTTTTTTTATTTTCTTATATTATATTTACATATACATATATAATATAATATATGTTTTTATACCCCTATACATTCTATTTTATATATATATATATATACACTTATATAATATTTATATACTCATATATATTTTTTGTTGCGTTGGCCTCGACGCACGTGCTGAAACACGAATTCGACAATTTTCGTGATTTTTTTTTCTGTTTTCTTATATTATATTTACATATACATACATAATATAATATATGTTTTATACCCCTATACATTCTATTATATATATATATATATATAATATTTATTATATTATGTAATATATTATAACCATACATTATATAATATTATACATATTAACACACATACTAAATATATATTTATACTCATTTAATATTTAATATTCGCATCACATATTTAACACATACCTGTGTATATATATATTCTTTTCTATTTCTTATTCTTTTTTGGATACCAAAATTTCTCAATTAATTTATTTTATACTTTGGAGTATACACGATTTATTTATAAAAATGTTATAAATTTATCAAAGTTGAATTGTTTTATTTAATTTCACTCATTGAATTTTGTACAAATTTTTGTGGTATTACACCTTGGATCTGTCTCTATGTTCCCTGGTTCTGACAGTCTTTGGCAAGATGTCCCTTCTACCCACAATTGTAACATGCTCCTTTTCTTTGAGCATACTGCTTCTCAATTTTGCCTAAGTCTGCTGCCTCTGAGGTTGATTTCGATTTTGTTTCTCTTGGTTTCCTTGTAACTCTTTGCCATTGCTCGATGTCTTGCCTTTGTTTCTCAACTTCTACTCAAAGTTGAGCTCTTGTTCCATTAGTAGTGCTTTCTCCACTACTTCTCCGTAAGTCCTCAAACCCATTGGGTTCACCACTCTGCGAATCTCAATCTTCAGGCCTTCTGTAAACTTGTGTGCCTTCATTTTCTTGTCCTTGATTAATTCAGATGCAAACTTGGCCAATTCAATGAACTTGACCTCATATTTAGATACTATCACGTCTCTCTAAGTCAACCTGATGAACTCAGACTCCATCTGCACTTGTATAGCTTTTGGAAGGAATTCCTTGTAAAATATCTCTTTGAATTCTTCCCAATTCATGTGTCGAACGTTGGTTTTCGAATATGCCTTAAGTATCTATAACACCCCAACCCCCGAGACTTTCAATTTGGACTTTACCACAAGGCAGGCCGGGCTGGTGTTACTTTACAAGTGACACATACTTGACTTTTTATTTCAATCATTTCATGCCTTAATTGTATTTGACAGTACATTACTTAAATTTAAGAATTTAATAAGGCGATAATACAAGAAATGAACGAAATTCATAAACTCAATTAATTAAATAAAATTGAGTACATAATTTGATCTTGAAGAAAAATTATTACAGTGAAAGATTCAAAACTTAGGTAACATGCCCTTACATAGAAATTAGAAACTAAAAAAAAAACCTAACTTATATTCATGGTCTTTATTTAATTTAATTACTTGAAAAATAGAAGGAAGGGGTGAGCACATAGCCCAATGGATCTTTCTAGACATTTAAATCACTATTTCAATTCAAACAAACCAAACATATCAAAAACTTTTGTACATTAGGCGATTCAAACAAATTTCTTATTTATGGTTGACATTAAGACCGAAAGAGTTTAATCTCTGTGTTCCACATCGTCGGGAAAAAGAATCACTCTTGGAAACTGCAATACCTTAAAATTTTGTCAACAAAAGTTATTAATAAAATAAAAATTCATTGAGAAAAAAATTCTAAGGCAAATGAAAGTGTGTTAATGGAAATATCAATTAAATAGAATTCATTATGAAATTTAATGAGTTGCTTTCATTTATTAAGAAATAAAGAATATGAATAAAAATATATATAGGTATAGACATATATTTATAGGGTAAATTGTGTGAGAATATAATAGGTATGTTAAGTACTACATATTATAAGAATATGTATATAGAAAAATATATATAATTGAATAAAAATGAAGTATACTTATATTTATAAAAAAAAAATAAGTATAACATTATATAAGTATCAATTTATAATTACATAAAAAAATGAAAGGAATATAAAATATATAGGCAAATAAAGAAATGAAAAAAAAGAGAAATAGGGATTATTAATTGTTGGCAATATTAAAGAAATAGAAAAATATCTAATAAATATAATATTAAATAATTAAAAAAGAAAAAATATTAGTAAGTCCATAAAATAGAATGATTTGTGCAATAAAACCAAGTTTTCATCAATTAAGAAGTGTGTAATTGACAATTTTCGGATAATAGCAACCTTAAAAATCAAATTTGATAATTAGATACTGCATCTAACAGTCCAAAACCAATCTGCATGATCCAAAGAATGAAATCGAAGCCCAAAACAGCGCTCAGGAGCACCGGATCAGTGTAATCCAACGGCTCAGAATCAATCCATTTGATCTGATGGTCCGATCGTGAACGTACAACAATCGAGGAAAATCTAATGGCTCACAACACGAGCTCTGTTTTATTGATTTCGAATTAAGATTCGCGTGCGAAACTCGAGGTTGATTCGACGACCCAAGCAAGTTTCCACGCACTGCACTCGAGGATAATCTTCCCGATCTGACGGCCCATGATTAGTTCGCTAGATCCGATGGCCCAGACATGTTTCGTTAATCGCAAATGAGATCCTGTACTGTGCCCGAGGACAATCCGAGCATCCAGATCAAAGCTGCGTTACGGTGATCGCGAACGTGTGCTGTACTCGAGGACAATCCGACGAGACGAGATCGATTGATCGAGAATCGTTGCTGCACTCAAGGTTCATCCGAGTGCCCAGATTCAAAACCGCACGAACGAAGATCTGGCGGCCGCAATCGAGGAAAATCCAACGTTCCAGATTAATGATTCGAAAATAAATGAAAATAAAACCAAAAAATCAGAAAAAAAATGTTTCTAAATTCCAAAAAAAATATTTCAATGCACTTGCTATTTTTCTATGCTTGGTGGGCATGAAATTTTGAATAATTGGCAAGTTTTCTACAAGGAGAACACCAAAAACTTACCATTCTACACTATTTTGAACTCTATATAAAGGACCCCTAATGCTCACATTGTGTTCATCCCAAATCAAGAGCATACTAGTCCTTTTTGACTCTCTCTAGCCTTTTTCTGGGCAATCCCCTCAGTTCTTGAGTAATCTTGATCTGTTCTTGAGTGTTCTTGAGTGTCTTAGAATTTTTGAGTGTTTGGAAGCTTTGAAGGAACGGAACGCTGCCGGATTTCAGAGACGTACAGAAGAGACATATTTAAGGTGGAAGTGATTTCTAACTTTTACTTCTTTATTTTAATTTGAATAAGTCTTGCATGTGTGATGATGTTTTGAAGTTGAATGATTGAATATATGTTTTAAATATGCATGCTTTATTTATTTGCTGTGCCATAAATATACATGTTATACATGTTTAGAAATCAAGAATAATGATGCATGATATGCTTGAACTGTGCCATGAATAAATGTTTGATGGTTTTTGTTAGGTATATAATGCATCGATGGTTTAATCTGATATTGTGTGTTTTTATCACTAAGAAAAGATTAAATAATGATTCAATCCACGTACTGGCGCAATGATGGACTGCATAGTGTCATCGTGTGTATTCCACCGCCCGACCCGGCTTGTCAGCTTACCATTGACGATTTTGAACTGGGTTTCCAAGAGTGACCCCACTTTGTAGATATTGGGGTTTGAGTTTTCGTTTGTCATTCTCTCTCCCTACGATGCGAAACACAGAGATTAAACTCTTTCGGTCCGAATGTCAACCATGAACAACAAATTTGTGAATCGCGTAATGTACAAAAGTATTTGATATGCTTGGTTTGTTTGAATTGAAATAATGATTTAGATGTTTAGAAAGATCCACTGGGCATTTAGATGTTTAGAAAGATCCACTGGGCTATGTGCTCACCCCTTCCTTCTATTTTTCAGGTAATTGATTTACATGAAGACCATGAATACTAGTTAGGTTCTTTTCATTTAAAAAGTTTCTAATTTCTATGTAAGGGCATGTTGCCCAAGTTTTGAATCTTTCGCTGTAATAGTTTTTCTTCAAGATCAAATTATGTACTCAATTTTATTTAATTAATTGAGTTTATGAATTTCAGTTATTTATTATATTATTGCCTTATTAAATTCTTAAATTTAAATTATGTACTGTCAAATAAAGTTAAGGCATGAAATAATTGAAATAGAAAGTGATGCAAGTTGTGTACTTGTAAATGTAACACCGGTCCAACTTGCCGTTTGGTTTAATCCACTGTCAAGAGAATGGTGGTCCTATCCAATGCTTAAAGATGCGGGGGTTGGGGTGTTACAAAGGTGGTATCAGAGCTCAGTTAGTAGATATACTGGGCAAGAATTAGAAAGTTACTCTGATACCAAAGGTGGTATCAGTGCTTAGCTATTAGATATGTTAGGCTAGAATTAAAAAATCAATCATTAGTTGTTTGACGAGAATTAGAAACCCAAATTAGGGCTTCATATTGAATTAAAATTTTAGTGCCCTACCTTCTATTTTTGAAAAATGTTTTAGAAAGTGTTTTCAAAAAGGAAAAATATATTTTGAAATGTTTTGTTTGGATACAAAGACTATAAGTTGAGCTGATAGTGGGTAAGCCTTGTCCCGAGTAAAGCTAAACATTGAAAGGGAGGTGGGTTATTCCACCCTAGAAAGCACGGTTGCTAAGCAGACTTCGAGCTCGCCGCCCGATCTGGAGGTTGTCCCACTAGCTTATATGAGTAGTCGACGTTGAAGAACACTCTTATTTTCTATAAAAGAAAACTAGAAGGTGGAAAATTAGGGCAAAAAAGTGAATAGAAGTTGAAAAGATGCCCAATATGGTATCTTGACTAAACAGAGGTTGTGAGTCAGCCAGATTGAACCCTAGGTCCAGAAAAAGACCCTAGGTAGAAATGTGGTGTAGCCAAGGGTGGCATAGTGGATCAAAAACATAAATTTCTAGGGCATAGGCTAGAGACGAGAACTTGTGTGAGAACTTGTTTGATCAGGACACGAGACCGGGAAGCTTCTATATCTTTCGGTTTCTATGTAGTATGGGATGCATAGGAATTCGGGGGTATGGAGGAAGCCTAGACTTGGATAATGATGGACCATGTGTGGTGAATGATCGATAACTCTAGCAAAACGGGTTTTTCTATGCTCGTTGGTATGGGACGGTAGAGTATAGTGGGCTCAGGAACCTTAGTTATCGAGACATTTGCGAAATTGTTTGGGTGTGGCTCTGTTCTGGGTGAAAACCTAAGTGGAAGGGGTAGAGTGGTATGGGATGCTTGAACCTGAAAGCTTAGGTGGAAGCTTGGAACCTTGCTGTGCTAGCGTGATTGTGTGATTGTGTGATATGAATGATGTAATGTTTATTTGCTTTGAGACCAAATCCTGTACCCATGCATGAAAAGAACCTAGAAGAAAAACCTTTAGGCTACTAAACAAATCGAAAACCTAGATACATAAATCTAGAGTCATGATAGTACGAATGGAACAAAAGCTTGAGGAAACGAATACAACATATGATGACCATTTCTCAAGTTTGAAAAAGTATTTAGTATCCCGAGGATAAGAAAAGATGGGTGAGTACCCTAGATGAATGTCCTAATTGAAACTTCAATGATAGCTTGTGGGATACTAAAGTGTGGCTTTGGCTTGTAGATAATGGAAGGAATCCAAGAAAACACCAATACACTTGATCAAAGTAACCAAGGGGCAGATGTGGCAGTAGCTTCTATCCTATCACCAGAGATAATAGCAGAAGTCACTCGATAGGTGGTCCAGTAAGTGATGAGGACTCTACAGTCATAGCCTGAGGTTCAGAATAAACTAAGAATGAGAATCAATGAACTAGTCATTCCTCTAAGACTAACCATGCCCAAAGGAATGACAGTTGAGATTAATTCAATCAAAAATGATATCCACTTCAAACGATCCATAAGGGATAAAAACAAGAAACCACAAAATGATCAAAAGATGGGAAAGAAAAGCAAGAAACAAAAACAAACTCACCAAACTAAAAAGGAACAAAAGAAGCAGGCTAAGAGACAAGGGTTGTGCTATGTGTGCAGACAAAGGGTCATTTTGCCAGAAATTGTCCAACTGCACCTGCTCAGGCTCCTCAACCTCAAGACAATAAGGGTTATGGTAATAACCAATCTAGAATGTTGGTTGTTGAAGCTCAAGAAGATCAAGACCCCAGTAGAAACCCTCATAGTCCAATGTTAGGACAAATGAACTAATTTTGAATATGAGTAGTAGTAGAGAGACCTTTAGATTGTTATATGTTAGCATTTATGAATTTCGAGTTAGAATAAGGCTTTGTACTAATTATCTCTATTAATAAAATTTATTTCTTTAAGAACTCTGAGTGTACCATTTTAATTAAGTGTTAGCCTATTAAAGTAGCAAAGCCCTTGGGCATACCAACTTGGTCAAAACCAAACTACCTGATAGAACGACGCCCACGTGAATGAGTACAAATTTTGCGGACGAAATTTCTTCTAAGGAGGGTAGGTTGTAATACCTCAAAATTTTGTCAACAAAAGTTATTAATAAAATAAAAATTCATTGAGAAAAAAATTCTAAGGCAAATGAAAGTGTGGTAATGGAAATATCAATTAAATAGAATTAATTATGAAATTTAATGAGTCGCTTTCATTTATTAAGAAATAAAGAATAGGAATAAAAATATATATAGGTATAGACATATATTTATAGGGTAAATTGTGTGAGAATATAATAGGCATGTTAAATACTATATATTATAAGAATATGTATATAGAAAAATATACATAATTGAATAAAAATGAAGTATGCTTATATTTATAAAAAAAAAATAAGTATAACATTATATAAGTATCAATTTATAATTACATAAAAAAAATGAAAGGAATATAAAATATATAGGCAAATAAAGAAATGAAAAAAAAATAGCGAAATAGGGATTATTAATTGTTGGCAATAATAGAAAAATATCTAATAAATACAATATTAAATAATTAGAAAGGGGAAAATATTAGTAAGTCCATAAAATAGAATGATTTGTGCAATAAAACCAAGTTTTCATCAATTAGGAAGTGTGTAATTGGCAATTTTCGGATAATAGCAACTTTAAAAATCAAACTTGGTAATTAGAAATTGCATCTAATGGTCCAAAACCAATTTGCATAATCCAACAAATGAAATCGAAGCCCAAAACAGCGTTCAGGAGCACCGGATCAGCGTAATCCAACGACCTAGAATCAATCCATCTGATTTGACAGTCCGATCGTGAACGTACAACAATCGAGGAAAATCTAACGGTTCACAACACGGGCTCTGTTTTGTTGATTTCGAATTAAGATCTGTGTACAAAAATCGAGGTTGATCCGACGGCCTAGGCGAGTTTTTGCATGCTGCAGTTGAGGATAATCTTCCCGATCCGACGGCCCACGATTGGTTCGCTCGATCCGACGGCCCACAATTAGTTCGCTCGATCTGAAAGCCCATGATTAGTTCGCTCGATCCGACGGCCCACGATTAGTTCGCTCGATCTGACGGCCCAAACGTGTTTTGTTAATCGCGAATGAGATCTGCGTACTGTGCGTGAGGACAATCCGACAAGACGAAATCAATTGATCGAGAACCGTTGCTGCACTCGAGGTTCATCCGAGCGCCCAGATTCAAAATCGCACGAACGAAGATCTGGCCGCCGCGATCGAGGAAAATCCAACGTTCCAGATTAAGTAATCAAAAAATAAATGAAAATAAAACCAAAAAATCCGAAAAAAATCCAAAAAAATTCAAAAAAAAATGTTTCTAAATTCCAAAAAAAATTATTCCAATGCACTTGCTATTTTAATATGCTTGGGGGCCACGAAATTTTGAATAATTGGCAAGTTTTCTACAAGAAAAACTCTAAAAACTTACCATTCTACACTATTTTGAACTCTATATAAAGGATCCCTAATGCTCACATTGTGTTCATCCCAAATCAAGAGCATACTAGTCCTTTTTGACTCTCTCTAGCCTTCTTCTTGGCAATCTCCTCAGTTCTTGAGTAATCTTGAACTGTTCTTGAGTGTTCTTGAGTGTTTTGAGAGTTCTTGAGTGTTTGGAAGCTTTGAAGGAACGGAACGTTGCCAAATTTCAGAGACGTACAGAAGAGACATATTTAAGGTGGAACTGATTTCTAACTTTTACTTCTTTATTTTAATTTGAATAAGTCTTGCATGTGTGATGATGTTTTGAAGTTGAATGATTGAATATACGTTTTAAATATGCATGCTTTATTTATTTAATGTGCCATGAATATACATGTTATACATGTTTAGAAATCAATAATAATGATGCATGATATGCTTGAATTGTGCCATGAATAAATATTTGATGGTTCATGTTATGTACATGTTGCATCGATAGTTTAATCCGATATTGTGTGTTTTATCGCTGAGAAAATATTAAATAATGATTCAATCCATGTACTGGCGCGATGATGGACTGCATAGTATCATCGTGTGTGTTCCACCCCCCGACCCGGCTTTCCGGCTTACCATTGACGATTTTGAAATAGGTTTCCAAGAGTGATCCCAATTCATAGATATTGGGGTTTGAGTTTCCATTTGTCATTCTCTCTCCCTACGATGTGGAACACAGAGATTAAACTCTTTCGGTCCAAATGTCAACCATAAACAACAAATTTGTTTGAGTCGCCTAATGTACAAAAGTGTTTGATATGCTTGGTTTGTTTGAATTGAAATAATGATTTAGATGTTTAGAAAGATTCACTGGGCTATGTGCTTACCCCTTCCTTCTATTTTTCAGGTAATTGATTTACATGAAGACCATGAATACTAGTTAGGTTCTTTTTATTTAAAAAGTTTCTAATTTCTATGCAAGGGTATGTTGCCCAAGTTTTGAATCTTCTGCTGTAATAGTTTTTCTTCAAGATCAAATTATGTACTCAATTTTGTTTAATTAATTGAGTTTATGAATTTTAGTTATTTTTTATATTATTGCCTTATTAAATTCTTAAATTTAAATTATGTACTGTCAAATAAAGTTAAGGCATGAAATAATTGAAATAGAAAGTGATGCAAGTTGTGTACTTGTAAATGTAACACCGGCCCGACCTGTCGTTTGGTTTAGTCCACTGTCAAGAAAATGGTGGTCTTGTCCAATGCTTAAAGATGCGAGTGTTGGGGTGTTACAAAAACTCAAACCCCAATATCTATGCAGTGGGATCACTCTTGGAAACCCAGTTCAAAATCATTAATGGTAAGCCGGCAAGCCGGATCGGGGTGGAACACACATGATGACGCTATGCAACCCATCATCGCACCGGTACGTGGTTAGGATCATTATTTAATCTTTTCTTAGTGATAAAACACACAATATCAGATTAAACCATCAATATGACATATACATAATATGAATTATTAAATATTTATTCATGGCACAATTCATGCATATCATGCATCATTATTCGTGATTTCCAAACATGAGTAACATGTATATTCATGGCACATCAAATAAATAAAGCACGCATATTAAAACATATATTCAATCTATCAACTTCAAAACATCATCACACATGCAAGACTTATTCAAATTAAAATAAAGAAGTAAAAGTTAGAAATCACTTCTACCTTAAATAAATATCTTCTACACACTTCTAAAATCCGGCAGAGTTCTGTTACTTCAAAGCTTCTAAACACTTAAAAACTCTCAAGAACACTCAAGAATAGTTCTATATTACTCAAAAACTAATGAGATTGCCAAGAAGAAGGCCAAAGAAAATCAAGAGGGACTAGTATGCTCTCAATTTGGGATGAAAATAATGAGAACACTAGGGGTCCTTTATATAGAGTTTAAAATGGCATAGAATGATATGTTTGTGGTGTTCTCTTTGTAGGAAACTTGCCAATTCTTCAAAATTTCGTGCCTCCCAAGTGTAGGAGAATAACAAGTGTATTTGGATAATTTTTTTGGAATTTAGAAACCAAATTTTTGGATTTTAGAAAATTTTTTCGAATTTTTTGTGATTTTCTGTAATTTTAATCAGAGCATTCAATCTGGGTCATCTGATCTTTCTTGAGCACAAAACTCAGATCACGGTCGTGATTAACGAAATCTCTGTAGATAGTCGGATCGTCTTCAAGTGCAGCACATCCATTCACGATCAACGAAAATGTCGCAGATCATCAGATCGTCCTCGAGCGCAGCACCGAATCTTCATTCACGATCAATGAAACTCATCTGCCCTACCAGATCGACCTCGAGTTTTGTATGCAAATCTTCATTCGCGATCAATGAAACTCGCTTGGACCGTCGGATCAACCTCAAGCGTAGTACGTTCGCGATCAACGAATGTGCCTGCATCGTGAGCCATTGGATTTGATGGATCGATCTGTAATACCTGAAATTTTAGTGACGTAATAAACGAAATTTGAGTTTAAAACACATTTTATTAGCACATATACGTATTTATTTATATATATATATATATATTTGTCATTGATATGCAATTAATTAGTTAGTATGAAAGTATAAAGGAATATGCAATGATTAATATTAGATATATAGAATTGTTGGGTAAATATACGTGTTAGTTGCATAGTAGATTAATTATATTATACGTATTTTATTTATAATGTGCATTAATATAATAGAAAATGTAGTGTATTTACTCATATTTAGTATAATATGCATTTAG
>JAJIYU010011621.1:0-15172 GCA_030144865.1 Tinospora cordifolia
TGCCCACTTTAACATCTCAACAAATGAGATATTTCATTCATGAATGCCTTTCCTTTACACATTTCTTCTCTATGTATATTACCATCATACTAAATGAAATATTATTTTCATAAGTGCATCTAATTAATACTTTATACACATACGTTTCTATATTAATATCATACTAAAAATATTATTTTCTTATTTAAATAGAGAAACATATATTTACCCAACAATTCTTATATGTCTATTATTAATCAATATATATTCCTTTATACTTCTATGCTAACTGATTAATTGCATACCCATGACACATATATATATGTATTTATATATAAATATATATGTGTATGTGTTTCAAACTCAAATTTCGGTTATTACGTCATTAAAATTTCAGGTATTACATTAACCTTAAGTCATTTCTTAGTATTTGTTATATTTCTAATATGTTGAACTCTAATCTAATGATTTCTAAATTAAATAGGTGTGTTGTATGCAAAAGACTGTCAAATAATTATCCTATAGTGTCCATTAACCTATCAGTACTACGATATAGGAAATGTAATATGGTGATCTAAATTTTGTGCGTGAAAGGCATTAAAAAAAAATGAATAGTGATAGTGTTACTGCAGTAACACGAGGTAGTTTTCAATGGTCCAAAAATCGCACTTTGTTTGTGCTTCCCTTGTTTCTCCCATGTGTGGTACTTTGTGTATTGTGTTACAGATCTAAAACATGCAATATTTAGAGTAGAACACTATTGTACCTTGTAGTTAATCACCCTTTTTCTGTTTGCTTCCCATTCCTCTTATGTTCACTTCTCGCTCGTCACACCAGAATATTATAAATGGATGGTATGCGTGAAACATCACATATTGCAAAGACAGTGATCTGTAAACATTGGTTCATGTGGAAAACTAGTGCATTACCTCTATACTCATTTGTGATGGCGTGACTATTCAAAACCTTCATAGTTCCTGTTGTTTTTTTTCCTAACAACATTTGTAGGATATTTAAAAGAGGGATGGGGCTTGATGACACTGGCTCAGAACAAATGGAGGAAGAAGGGAATCGACAGTAGTGGCTAGGGTTTTCTTATGCAAGTGAAGATGAGTACAGCTATGGGATGAGTTTATGTGAGTAGGATTATATGCGCACCTCAATATATATAAGTGAGTAGTATTGCAGTGCACCTCCAACCTTCCATTTCTGGTTTTCAATTGCAATACCGCAATATAAAGTCTCAACACCACGGTGTTGGGATTGTTTCTAATTGCAAGAATGTGGTATTATATCCTTGCCAAAATTTATTAATTTTTAATCACAGGATTGCAGTAACCTGATGCAATATTGTGTTCCTCACGTGGATATTTTTTATGAAATCGTGACGCACTATCACGATCCTAATTTGGGGATCGCGCTAGTGTTGTGCGTCCTTTTTTGCAATTTTATTTTATTTTCTATGGTATCACAATAATATCCCCCTTAAAAGAATTTCATCTTTGAAATTAAAGAGTGATTAAATACCCATACAATGTCGTCTATTCAGTTACTCCTGGTGAAGAGGTCTGGGTACTTTTTCCACATTTCGTTCTCTAACTCCCAAGTTGCCTCTTCTATATCATGGTGTCTCCACAGAACCTTGACTAGAGGGATGTCCTTAATACTGAGACTTTGTACTTTATGATCTAATATCTTGATCATTGGTTCTTCGTAAGTAGCATAGTCCTAGATGTTGACTTCCTCCCAATGTATGATGTGAGAGGGGTCTAGCTCATACTTATGCAATATTGATACATGGAATAAATTGTGGATCAAAAATATTCTATTCGGTAGGTCTATCTCATAGGCACATTCACCAACCCATTTGGTAGGTCTTGGGTACATTAGTAGCCTCACCATCTCCTTGACATATAGTTCTCCCAGTTTTCCAACTTTATCTATAAATCAGATGGGTAGGAAACGAGCCACCTTCGTGAGACAATCTACAATCACCCATACTGTGTATTCACCCTTCTGGTTCTTGGGTAGGCCGCTTATGAAATCTATTGTAATATTATCTCACTTCCATTTTGGGATTGAAAGTGGTTGCAATATTCTTAAGGGTTTCTTGTGTTTGGCCTTTATTTGTTGGTAGGTTAAACATTTAGAGACATAATTGGCTATGTGCCTTTTCATAACTCTCCAACAATAGGTTCTCTTGAGGTTTTGGTACATCTTATTAGCTCCTAGATGCATTGTGTACTTAATCTGATGAGCTTCATCCAATATAGTTATTCTACTCTGCCCACTTTTTGGTACATAAAATTTGTCTCCAAGTCTCAATGCACATTCGGCATCAACTCTGAAATTAGTGTGTTTCCCTTGCTTGACGCTTTCCATCAATTCCAAAATCTACTTGTCGTGTTTCTATTCATCTCTAATCTACATGTGTAGGATAGTTCTGTTCATAGATTTTCAACTGTCGAAAGGTGTAAGCAATGAATTTCCCCTCTTGCATCAATACAACACCCAATCCGTTCTGTGAGGTATCAGTATACAGAACATATCCAACACTATGAGTAGAGGTAACTAAAATAGGAGTTGAAGTCAACCTCTTCTTCAACTCTTGGAAATATTTTTCGCATTTCTCATCCCATATGAACTTCTCTCCTTTCCTGGTCACCTTAGTCATAGGCCTAGCTAACTTGGAGAAGTCTTGGATAAATCTTCGGTAGTATCATGCTAAATCTAAGAAACTTCTGATTTCTGTCATCATTTTGGCTGCTTCCAATTAGTTACCAACTCTACTTTATCTAGATTAACTGATATCCCTTCGGCTAAAACCACGTGGCCAAGAAACTTGACCGTCTTCAGTGTGCCCAGCACAATCTTCAAGTGCTCTAAATGTTCAACTTTTGCTTTGGTGTAGATTAGGATACCATCCACGAATATCACCATGAATTGATCTAGATACTGTCAGAAGACTCTATTCATTAGGTCCATGAATGCAGTGGTACGTTAGTCAAACCAAATGGCATCACTGTAAACTCGAAATGCCCATCTTGAGTTCTAAAGGTTGTCTTCTGAATGTCGGCCTTTCTAATCCACAACTGGTGATAACTTGATCTTTGATCAATCTTGGAGAAATGAGTGGCTCCCCTCAATTGTTTGAATAGGTCATCTATCCTGGGTAAAGGATATTTATTCTTTATGGTCACTTGGTTGATCTTCCTGTAGTCAACACATAACGTCATTGAATCGTCTTTCTTCTTCACAAATAGTACAAGAGCTCCCCATGGTGACTCATTAGGTCTAATGAATTCCCTCTCACGGAGTTCATCCAGCTGTGCCTTGAGTTTGATCAACTCCATTGGTGCCATTCTATAGGGAGGAATAGTTAAAAAGGTTTCTGCCTGGATACAATTCAATCTTGAACTCTACTTGCCTATGTGGTGGTAGTACAAGTAAATCATCTGGAAACAACCTGGATACTCCCGCACTACAGGTATCTCCAGAATATCTTTCCTAATATCATCATCTAGAACTTGTGTGAAGTCCTCACTCTGCCTTATGTAATGCAACATATCGGTCATAGGGCTTTGGGGTAATCTTTACATATCCCCCTTGACCTTCACTAGTTCACTAGATGGTAGAGTTAGTGTAACTCTCCATCTTGGGCAATCAATCTGAGCTTGGTATTGGGTTAACTAGTTCATGCCTAGTGTCACATTATAACCATGGAAAGATAACACTCTAAGGTCAACAATTATCAATTTTATCTCCAAATCTCAACTCACATGTACAAGTTTTTCGAACAGTCACTCTAGTTCCTATGGGAGTAGATACATATAATGGTTCTGGTGGTGTGGATGTCATTAGTTCTAATCTCCTAACAAGGTGTTCTGACACAAATGACTTAGTAGCACCCAAATCAAACAAGATCTTAACAACAGCATTAATCAATATGAATGTACCTTCAACAACCAAAGCTAGGTCCACCTGTCCATCCTCAATAGCAAATACTCAAGCTTGATTCTATTTGCACTGCTGCTGCAGCTACTGCTATTGTTGGGGTTGCCTCTGCTGTGGTTGTTGTTGTCCATGTCCACCTTGGTTCCTGCCCTAACCATTATTCTACCCTTGGATCTACATTAGTGGTCCTTGGTTTTAACAATTCTTGGCAAGATGCCTCTTTTATCCACAGTTGTAACAAGCTCCTTCTCTCCAAGCCTGCTGCTTGTCAACTTTGCCCTAGGTTTGCTGCCTTTGAGGTTGATTTTGGTTCTGCTTCTTTTGTTTCCCTTAGAACTCTTTGTTATTGTTTGGTCTCTTACCCTTGTTTCTCAACTTCTAGTCGAAGTTGACCTCTCGCTCCGTCAATGTTGTTTTCTCCATTACTTCCTTGTAAGTGTTTAGACCCATTGGATTCACATCTTTACGAATTTCAACTTTCAAACCTTTTGCAAACCTAGGGCCCTTCATTTTCTAGTTCCTCATCAGTTCAGGTGCAAACTTGGCCAATTCAGTAAACTTGACCTCATACTCATACACAATCATATCTCTGAGTCAACCTGAAAGAATTTCTCATAGAATATCTCTTTGAATTCTTTTTAGTTCATGTGTTGAACGTCGGTGTTCAAATCTGCCTTCAACATCCACCAAAAACTCCTAGCTAGTCCCTTTAATTGATGTGTGACTAGGGGTCTTATAGCCCCTAGTACATCTAGGTGCTTGTCTAACTCTTGGTACTAATGATCTGCAGCCATAGCGTCAAATGTACCATCAAATTGGGAAGCACGGAGTTTCTATAACTCTATCAACATTGCCTTCTACTCCTTGTCCTCAATTTCCTCCCGCGACCTCTTATGAACTTGAACCTCTAGCATGAGCGTCAGTTGTTGCACCAGAATCTGCTTCTGAGGTGGGGCTTATACTTGCAGCTCTAGTGCCGCCCATGCCTGCATCTGTGACAACAACAATACTTTAATGATCTGCAATGTCCTCTCTGGTAATCTCATCCCAAAACTCTGGAGTGAACACAACTCCAACCTGAGCTTTAGTCTAATTAATCTTTGCTCCCTAGCCCTAGGGTTTAATCTCATCAAACGTGGCAGATTTTGTGGCTTGTCGCTTGGATCAGGCCATTAATCTGCAACCAAAGATCCATCCAGTAATCATAATTTTATCAAAAAAAAATCCATGTATATACTTAGAGCATTTATTTTTGTCCTACTAGCACGACTCTAGATTCATGGCTTTATGTTCTTGTTTGGTTAGTGGTATATTGGTTTATGCTTCTAAGTCCACAATGAATTGTTCATTTCTGAGTATAGGATTTGGTCTCAAAACTTAAAAATATTGATGACATGCACATTGAAAATTTTCACATAGGCAAGGCATGTAAGCAAACAATCATACATACAGTCAAGCATTCATTACAAACAACACGCTAGCATAGAAAGATTCCAAGGTTCCATCCATGTCTTTGAGTTCGAGCGTCTCATACCTCTCTTGTCCATCGACATAGGCTTCCACCTAGAGATTTTACTATATTCAAACAATTTCACAAGTGTCTCGATGTCTAAAACTTTCCAAGCCCCACTACACTTGACTGTCTCATACTAGCCAAGCATAAGGAAACTAGTTCGTCCAAAGACATCAATCACTCACTAAACATGGCCTGTCAATCTTCGAATATAGGATTCCTCCATATCTCCTAATTCCTATGTGTCTCATACCACATAGAAACCAAGGATACATGATCCTCCTAATCAAGTGTTTCGTTTCACAAATTATCAATTTCTAGCTTATGCCCTAAAAACATTTATTTATGATCCATTGTACTACCTTGACAACACCCTAGTTATACTTAAGGTCTTTCCCTAGACCCAAGCATGCAATGTCCCACTGCATAGGTCTTCCATAGGACTGGCAGTTCATAGTCTATACTTTAGGCTCTAGCCTAGTGATCTACTAACTGAGCTACTAACTAAATGAATTGATTGAGCCACTGAATGAGCTCTCGACTCCTTACATGAGTTACCTCTTGTCTAACCTTAGACATTCTGTCCAATAGTTCTACTAACTGAGCTCTGACGTCACCTTTAGGTGTCAATCAAACATTTTTTCCCAACGAGGTACTAACTAAGCTCTTCCCGCGAACTATTAACTGAGCTCTGATACCACCTTTGTAACACCCCATGCCTCGAATCTTGTCACCAACGATGCTGACTGTGCGTCTCCATCTCTCACTTCAAGACAAAATCAAGTTAAATGTATAGTAATTCCCACCTTTAATATTTGGGAACTAGGATATTACTTTTGTTCTTTCTTTCTCATAACCATCCCAATGAAACATGATAGTGGAGAAACATAACAATTTATATAATGCATGATTAAGTAGGGGGATGGCATGTCAAGTAGAACTAATATGAATAAACTTATAATAAATAAAACATTCTTACCCATGGCCTGAGTTCAAATGAGTTAATGAACCAATACTTGGAGCCATGGCCGAAGTCATTAAATAAAATGACCAAATAGAAATTTAATGTGGGCCCCATGCCCTACAACTAAAAGTAGTAAATGATCTACCAACTCCTACTCATCCTCATTACTGAGGGGTACCAATACTACAAGATTTATCTCTGCCACTTATCAGCACACATGTCTTCAATGGTTAACTAAAAAGAGATTAGTGGGGGTGAGCTCAAGAGCTCAATGGATCATGTACAACAAATCTCAAACATTATTAAAATCAAGAACATCAAATATGCAAACACTTATAAATCATTACACATTTCAAAACACTTCAATTATTTAAGTTAACATTTACACCAAAAGGAATCTCTTCGATATTTCCCTGTGTCTAAACTCTTGGAAGTAATGCTCCAAAGGCCAATTCTTCATCATGACACAACCTCAGGAGTGAGTTTCACTGGATCCTTAGTTCCTTCTCAACTACTGCCACAATAGCTTGGACACCCGCCTAGGGTGGAGAAATACCCACGATAACACTAGACTACTACCACAGTGTTTGTATCATCGCCTTGGTACATGGTTAGACTCTTAGTTGTCTTTATTTAGTAACCACTCGTAGGTATAATTTATCTCATCACCACAAATCATGTATCCACTAAACATGTTGACAAATTATCATGTACCAGATCACACAAATCATGTTATCCAATAATAACATGGAAGGCATATTCTTAGAATGGTATTAATAATTGAAACATGTAGCATGCTATCAAGATATCACAAGCACGCAAACACACAACAATTAATATGTCATTCCTAGCATGTTTTTAAGCTTTTTAAAAATGAACACACAGTCAAGCTTCATATTCGAAACAAAAATAATATTAAAGAATGGGTCAGTCATTTCCACCTGATTCTATGTTCTACTTGTTCTAATCCATGTTTCAGTACTCAACTCTTTTTGAATCCTTAAGCTTTTAGAGTTATAAGTCATTTCTCAGTATTCGTTGTATTTCTAATATTTTGAACTCATAATCTAATGAATTCTAAGTTAAATGGGTGTGTTGTATGCAAAAGAGTGTCAAATAATTATTTGATAGTATTTATTAGTATCTATTAACCTATTGGTACTACGGTATAGGGAATGTAACATGGTGATCGAGATTTCGTGTGTGAAAGGCCCCCCAAAAAAAAGAATAGTCATGGTGTTACCACAGTGCTCCTAATATTACCGCGATAACGGGAGGTGGTTCTCGCTAGCATAGAAATCGTGTTTTGTTTGTGCTTCCCTTGTTTCTCCCATGTGTGGTACTTTGTGTATCATGTTACAGATCTAAAACATGCAATATTTAGAGTAGAACACTATTATATCTTGTAGTTAATACCCTTGTTCTATTTGCTTCCTGTCCCTCTTTTGTTAGCTTCCTACTCTTCACACTGGAATATTATAAACATATTTAGGGTCTGTTAGATGTGGAAGATATGCATGAAACATCACATATTTTGAAGACAGTGATATGTAAACATTGGTTCATATTGAAAAGTAGTGTTTTATCTCTGTAGTCATTCATGATGGAATGACTATTCGAAACCTTCATAGTTCTCGCTATTCTCCTGCTATCAATGTTCGTAGGATAGTATAAGAGGGATGGGACTTGATGACTTTGGTTTAGAACAAGTGCGAGAAGAAGGGAATTGACAGTAGTGGCTAGGGTTTTGTTGTGCAAATGAACATGAGTGCGACTACGGGATGAGTTCATGTGATTAGGGTTATATGCGCACCTCAATATATATAAGTGAATAGTATTGTAGCAGACCTCCAACCTTCCATTTCTGGTTTTCAATCGAAATACTGCGGTATCAAGTCTTGGGACGACAGTGTTGGGGCTGTTTCTAATTGCAAGACCGCATCACAAGACTGCAGTACCACATCTTACCTGACATTTATGAATTTTTAATCACAGGACCGCGATACCCTTACCCAGTACGACAGTCCTCACACGGGTATTTTTTTTTTTTTATAAACTGCGGTAGTGGCACTCATCATTTTTTTTTTGGCAATTGTATTTTTGTTTTAGGGTATCACAAAACTTGTCTTCTTTTTAATGAATGTTTTATTTGTGGATTTATGACTAATCATGCTTCCTATATGATTCGTCTATGCATGTTTTTTTTAGAGCAAATATATATACAAACGCTTGTGAATCAATGTGACACCTCCTTGTGTTTGAACGCCATGTCGAAGTTGTGCTTTTGGGGACAACGCATAGTTTAAATTTGAGGGTGCCACCATTGAAGAAATTTTTTTTCAATTTAGCTCATTTTCTTTTTTTTTTCTTTTTATTGTGTAATACATTGTTCCCAAATTGCATAATTATAGGCATGTCACAAATTCTTTTTAATTGAAACTCCATCATTTAAATATCATTTAAAGATTATGCATTAGGACATGAGCATATATAGATTATATTTGTGTCACTTAGGCTAAATTCATGCCATATTTTTTGTTGAAACGTTAACTTAGTGAGCTAGGAGATTGAACAATTTGTGTGCTTGGTTTATCAAAAATTTGACATTGACAAAACTCTTTAGTCTTACGTGAATTGAGAATCTAAAAATTGAGGAAGGTGAGGAGAAGAAATCATGACACAAGTAGAGAGAATTTCCCACAGACTCTCAAAATATTCAATTTTATTTTGGACACTGCTTAGGAATGACTCTAGGATTGGAAATGATGTAGATCGTTATTATTTGAGTTTGAGTCTAAAGATTGGTCCTAGTACTTAAAAATCCTTTGCACATCAATTTTGAACCTCAAAGCATGTTTCTATGGGATGAACCCAAACATTAAATACACACGATGCCTTTCATGCATATATCAATTGAACTATTTGTGTGCACTTATAGTAATGATAATGCTTATTTCGATGGCATAAAGAAGGAAGGGATGCAGTTAATTGATATACATGTCTTTGCTTATATTCCGTAATATATATATATATATTTAATTATTTAATTATTTAATTATTTATTTGTTATTGATGAATGTTGAGCTTCCAATTTTTATATGATTGTGTATATGGGCTCCAATTAAAATGCATGTAAAATTATAGGTTTAGGGGAACTATGAAAACAAGGTTGTGGGTAAGGACAAAGAAAAACAAAGGAATATAGAGAAGAGGATAAAGTACACAAAGAGATGATCAAACAAAGAAGGTTGTTATTGCTACTATGAGTGTGCATTTGAGTCAGAAATTAAATCCTATCACACTTACACCTAGAACCAAGCCACATTACAACCTAAAAGGAAGGCCACCAATCCTAACTACAGTTTGACTTGAGCAAAGGATTGATAGAAGAGATCATTGAGAGGATTTGTGTACTTAGGTGTTAGGAAAAGATTTCTATAAGTGGAATGGTAACTACAACCCATCTACGCAATCTAGGAGGAGTGAGATACAGACAAACAAAGGGTGAAGTTGATGAAAAATAGAGGATGGACTAAAATTCTAGACAGCCAGAATGACCGTAAGGACTTGTTAATGAATCATAGGCTATATGAATGGAAAATGGAGGTCACAATGATGTGTGAATGCAAATTTAACTATTTATGGTATGGTGTTTATGTTTTAGTAGTCGAATCATTGTTCGATGACAAACAATAGTTCAAGTTTGGGGGTATTTTGTTAGTTGCAAAACATACTAACTATAAACTAAGCATTTTGCATGGTTTGAGTTGGAAATAGGTCATATTTACTTACATATACTTAAGCATTTATGCATTTGCACAATTAAGAGAATTTCAATGTGGTTTTATGTGTTCATACTTGTGATTTAATGCCAAAAAAAAAGGGTTCTTGAGTATTTATGCAAGCCAGGATGAGTAATTACAAGTACACAGAGGATTGACAATGGAAAATAACCTAAAATGGCACAAATCAATTGATCACCGTGATAAAGAAACACACTACCACGATATCTAAAGACTTAAACAAAGAACAAACCCAAAAAATACTACCATTGTAGTCAGAGCAATTACGCAACAAGAATTCATTATTACGGTAACCAAAACAAACATCATTGTAGAAACACATTACCACGATCAATGGGTGACTATGATAACCACAAGACCAAAATTCTAGGTTGAGTACACTATTGTGATAACCAGAGGATGAACATAAAGTATAGTATGACTACCATGGTAGCTTATCACGATAGTACAAATTTTGACAGATTCAAGGATTTCTAGATCTGTGTTATGCCGGGTTATCATTGTAACACCCCAACCCCCTAGAAATAGGTTTAAGCTTAACCATAAGGCGGGTTGAGTCCAATGTTACATTTACAAGTATACAACTTGCATCTCAATTTCTTTGTTCTAACACTTATTAAAATCCCTCATGAATACACTTTTCATTGTGCTTAATATTCAATTCAACAAGTGTAATACAAGTAGAAAAAGGAATACTTCAAACTCTTTATTTATTCAAATAAAGGAAAGTAACTTACATTCTTAAATCAAATCATAAACTTGAGTACATAACTCTTTAATTAAAAATTAAAATTTAGTGAAAGTCTAATAAAACAAAACATGGCAACATGCCCTTACATTGAATAAAAGAAAATAGAAGCTTTCTAAACATATCTACTATCAAATTTCCATTGCCATCATATTCAATTTCCCAAGATTAAGACACAAATGAAAAAGGGGTGTTATAATATGGCATAATCCACTGTGCTCCTTTGAGCTCATTCCTTTATTTTTTTTTTCATTTTTAGGTACTTACTAATTTGAGTAGACATAGTAGACTCCTAAAAGTCTAGTTTTAGCTTGGCGTTGGCTAGTGGGCCTCTACCAAAAGGCCAGATTTTTTCTTGACTTGGTATATTGAAAACTTTTGTTGCGTTTTGATTAATTTTGATTTCTTATCAATCTATATCATCCTTTGTTATATAATTTATATGATGACCCCTAGTAGAGAATGGATAACAATCACGTAGCATGCCCTACCTTTGGTTGAGCCAATTATTATTATATTATTTATCTCCTTGTATTTATTACATCTAAGGGCATTTTTATAATTTGGTCTTGGTGCGGTTGGATTCTAAAGGTTGAGATGTTACAATTGGGCAAGTATTAGAGCTCAATTAGTTGATACATGAGGCAAGTGTTCAAGATATATACCATTGATTGTAGGTTTGATACTGGAACCTTTTAGTGAAGTTATTGAGTCTTTTGATTTAGGAGAAAACCTTAGGGAAAGACGTGGGTGTTGCCAAGGATGACATAATGGATCCTAAAACTAAAAATCCCTAAGACATTGGTTAGAGATAGAAATGTCAAAGCCCCTTTTGAAACAACTTTAAAACAGCCCGATCGGCACAATAATCAATCGAGTTTATCCCCAGTCAAACTTGCCGCCTACCGTTAAGCCCACCATCAAATCATTTATAGTATTTAGCGTGCAATAACAAAAACGTAAGTGAAATGATGTAACAACAGCGGAAGTCTTTAACATTATTTACACTAATAGAGCCTAGTTCAAACTTTCATTTTTCAAAACTTATACATACTGATTTTTAAAAAAACCCAAAATAATAAAACAACCTACTGTAGACTAGGCTGGAAAAGATTGTGCGATCAGCACATCTTTCCCCTTATCAACACCAGACAAACCTAAAATGTTAAGACTAGTGAGCTAGATATCCACATGATCCCAGTGAGTAGCAAGGCAATATATCTACTTAAGTTTACCATTCTACATACATTGCAACAGGCAAAATTACAATCATTTATATAAAAATGGAACAATGAATAGCACACACAATCATTAACATATAAAAATGTAACAACATAATATGTCATGAAATATGCCATGAAGGATGTCATGGGTTTAGTATCTAAACTCGACACCCTTTTTTCATTTTAAGGATCTTTTGGTCATATTGTCATTCTGGACAGACGCGACCATTGTCCAAGCCATACTATCATCTCATTGATGATCATGGCCCATTGACCAGGTGGTACAGTCGCCACCCGCTAACCAATAGAGTGTGCCATGCACCATTTTAAATATATCCATAGAGTGTACCAATGTATCACTTTTATCTCACAACTATCACGATCTAATGTCTACACCTTGGAACCTCTCATCATTAAGTCTAGTTAGGACATCTGAAGATTCGTTGATCAATCCTATCTCGGAGCTATCAGGATCCAATGTCCACACCTAGGAACCTCTCATCCTTAGGCGAGGTCGGCACATTTGAAGATCCCTCGACCAGCTCTAACTCAGAACTATCACAATCCAATGTCCATAACTCAGAACCTTTTATCTTGAAGCCAGGTCAACACATCCAAAGATATGTTCATTAGCTCTATTCCAACGCAATATGTAATGCATGTAGCACCCAATTATGCAACAACAATAAGTAGAATAAAAGGTTAAGTAAATAAATTAGATTACTACTCACAGACTGATTCGACTATCGATGTCTCCTGGTCGCTAGTCGCTTCCCACAATATTGAGCTAAAACAAAAGGTTTACACTGTTGACACGTGTCTCACTTTTGGTATATAATAAGTAACCTCTTCTCAATTTTGCTATACAATACAATGAATAGGAAAGTTTTAATTATTCCCTATATTACGCATTTGTCCCAAGTGAAGTATTTCATAATGTTTTACAACATTATATATATAACAATACCTAATGTATAACCCTATATACATACATACATATACATATAATTAATCTATTAATTCTCTCAAATTGCATAAATACAAATTTAATCTATCAATTGATCTCCAAAAATCCTAATTTTGGTGTCATTAAGTCTAGAATTTCATTCTTGACATTTCAGTGCCTCTTAATAAAAATTTCATCATTAATATGTATACCCCCTATGTGTCGGCTTTCAATTACCATATAAACTCTTAGGAACTACAAGGATAAAAATAAACTATATATCGATCTCTAACTCGATGATATGAACACAATGATATACATATTATGTAGTTTTACTCTAAGTGAAAATACACCCTATTTTTGGTCACACAATATGTAATACCCCAAAATTTTATCAAATAATAATTAATTTAGAAAAAATAAATAAAATAAGTCAAATAAATTAACTTCAAGGATTTTAAGAAATTTTGGGTGCAAATGGTGGGTTGGCACATGAAAAATGAAATAAATTAGAGATATTGTGAAAACTAAACAAATAAAACCTTAATTTGATAATTAAATGAAAAATTAAGGTTTAGTAAATTAAATAAATAAAAATAAAGTATAAATATACATATTGACTAATATGTGAGTAAATAAGGTGTATTTAACATAATAAATGTCAATATTACATATTAGGAGAACATGTACATAGGAAAATGTATTTAATTAAATAAAATGTATTTATTGAAAAATAAATCAAACATTATGTGAATATTAATGTATAATTACATAATTTATTATCTGAAAATAAAAAATATAATAATAAATAAAATGTAATTCAAGGAATTAAGAAATGTTGATTATTTAATTAATAATATTAATTAAATATTAAAGAAATAGAAATATACGAGATAAATGCAATATTAAATAATTAGAAAGGAAAAATATTTAGCAAATCATCAATATGGAAGAGAATATACAAGAAAATCAAATTTTTATCAATTTAGAAGTGTCCAATTAGCTAAAATTCGGATTATAGAAGCTTTTGAGTGGATTTTGTAACTAGAAACACGATCCAACGGTTCAGATTCAATCTATTCGATCCAACGAATCAGATCAAACACTTAAACGACACTCGGGTGCACTGAATCAGACTAATCGAACGGTTCAGATTTGATCTTCTCGATCCAACGGTCCAGATCACGGACGAGATTAAAACCTAAATCGGATCGTTACTGTAATCGAGGTCCATCGTGTGGTTCGGATGAGGGATCAAAACTGTTACAAATCTCAAGGATCATCCAACGGTGCAGATCTGAAAGATGGTTGATCAGATGCGTGACTCGAGGCTCATCGCACGGTCCAAATCGAGGCGCTGGGAGACGATCGCGAACGGACACATCGATCGAGGAATATCTACGGCGTGTAATCGATCAAACCAGATCGAACGGCCCAGGGCATTTTCGTTAATAGCGAACGTGATCCGCACACTGTGTTCGAGGCTCATCCAACGGCTGTAATCAAAATCGAAAAACGAGTTTCGCGATGCACATGCGCGTCGATGCTCATCTAACAGACACGATTAAATTTGCGATGATCTGTTCTGTGATCGAGGTTAATCTGAGCGTCCAGATCAAATCCGTTTCATCATCGTGATCCGCCGTGCTGCTCGAGGATGATCCAACGTTTGCGATTTGCTCCGCCTGATCCAATGGTCGAAAATCCATCCGCCAAATCAAGATCGCGATCTGTTGATGCGATCGAGATTGATCCAACGGTCGAGATTTGAGCTCCGATTAAATACATTGAAAATCTGAAATAAAATCCAAAAAAATTCTGGAAAAATCAGAAAAAAATCCCAAAAAATTTCTATAAACTTGGTTTTCCAATTCCAAGCCAATTTCCTAATTTCCTATGAGTGGGGGGCACGAAATCCTGAAGATTCCATCACAAACTTGCCATTCTACACACTTTTGAAGCCTATATAAACCCCCCAATGCTCACAAACTCAAACCATCCCAAGCCACAAGAGTTGAGTTGTCATCTTGTGCTTCAAGCCC
>JAJIYU010011622.1:0-15155 GCA_030144865.1 Tinospora cordifolia
ATTTCCAATATATTTTATTTTTCATGTGCCAACCCACAATTTGCACTCGAAATTTTCTTAAAATCTTTGAAATTAATTTATTCAACTTATTTTATTTATTTTAAATTTTTTGACAAAATTCTTGGGTATTACAGGGTTGCTGTTGTCATGGTGGAACTAACGAACGAAGCATAAAACCGGGCTGTTGGGTATGGTGGACGGTGAACGCAGCTAAAACTGCTGATTGGTTGGCATTGTGGATAGATAAGAGGTCATTTTGATTTTAGTTTGGATTTCATTTGTGGGTTTTTGAGGGGTTGCAAGTGTGTTTGGCTGCTGGTGGTGAGTTGATTTTGGGGATCCGGCCGACTGTGGAAAACAGGGGAGGCAAGAATATTAAATTTCGCTTTGGGAAGTTTTGAATTTACTTTGCATTTGGTTGAAGTGGTTTGGAAGTCAAGATGTTGGGATGGTTTATAGGGATTAACAAAAGAGTTAGATTTGATGTGCATTGGATTAAATGGATGGGAGAAAAATGAAAGCTTGAATATATGTTGGAATTTTAACAATTAGAAACTAGTGCAACCAACAAAGATAGAGCACTAGCCATTGTGAATTTTTCGTTCGCTGTGATATATGTAGTCTTGTTCAAAATCTTATCAAATGTAGAGAGCATAAGGGAATTTTGGTTAGTTAACCATTTGATATATTAGAAGAGAATCCTTGGGCTATGAGAGCTTCTCCCTCTGTTCGAGCTGAGCAGATGTTTGAATAGATACAAGCCAAACTTCCTGGAACACTCTAGTTCTTCCTTTGTCTTTTGCCAGAAAGGAAAACATCTACTATATATGGTCCGTGGAAGAAGAAAAATCTGGTTGATTTTGGTATTGTGACTCAATGCATTGCTCCAACAAGGACTAATGATCAATACTTGACCAATGTTCTCTTGAAGATCAATGTGAAACTTGGTGGCTTAAATTCTTTATTATCCGTCAAACAATCTCCTTATAATCCCCTGATCTCCAAGGTTCTAACCATCATTCTTGGAATGGATGTTTCACACGCATCTCTTGGTCAGTTTGACATGCCCTCTATTGCTACAGTAATATTCTTGTTTGCTTGTATTTGTCTCACTTCTGATTGGAAGACAGTTCTTCAACATCTTATTATTTTTGTTGGTTCAATTATCGTTTGTTTTTTATAGGTAGTTAGCTCTAGACAATGGCCATTGATTTCTCTGTATAGGGCATCTGTAAGAACACAATCGCCCAAGGCTGAATTGATAGAATCTCTATTCAAGCAAGTCTCAGACACAGAGGACGAAGGCATTGTTAGAGAGCTGCTTCTGGATTTCTATACTAGTTCAAATCTTTACATGTTAGAGTATCAAGTGTTTCGAAGGGAAGCAAGATCGCCCTGACAATTGGCAGAATCAGGTGGGCATGACTTCTTTGCTTTTACGTATTAAATAGATCTAAAATTCAAAGCATTTGTTTAAATAGTTTTAGGGTATTGGAATGTTTATTATGAAATTGATAGAAATTGTTTGGTGTGTTTGAATGATGTATGATAGATGATTGATTTTCATGGCATGTATAAATAGGAAAAATTCCAATTAGGAAAAATATGCATTTGGATTTCATCATTTAATTATGTAAATGGTCATTTCAATAGCATGCATTATTTGATAAATTTTCTATTGTATTGTGTGATGCTTGGAGTGATTGAATTTGATTGTAAAACTAAAAGAAGACGAAAGATTATTAAGAATTCACGTACCGGTACAATCGATGAGCATGAAGCAGATCGAGGTGGTATCTCCTATATGCTATTGCTTGAGATCGATGAGCTACAAGGCAGATTGTAGGTATTCTCAACCCTGAGCTGTTTGGGACAACTAGAAGTCCTTGAGAGATGGTACTCCGTGCTAGCAAGTACACTCCTTCGGATTGTGACTCTGACAGGTAACCGGCTTTGGGCGTTACCTGAGATGTGTTTTTGATTCAGATCACAGGGAATACCGAGAGGCATCTCAACCCTCTTCCAGTCTTAGACTTCGACCAAAACCAAATGGATGTTTGAAACGCCCAATGTTTGAAAGTGTTTGTAATGTTTTGGATTGGGTCTGTATAATGCGTGTGATGTATAAGAATGATCCACTGGGCTTTCGAGCTCACTCCCATTCCATTTTCAGGTGCACCTAGATGTAGAGTACTGTAAATTACGACAGAAGACTCACACTTTTAAATTGGACACCTCATGGGGGAGGTCGTCCAGGATAGGAGGCTTTGGAGGTCATACTTTGTTTATTTCTACTAAAATGATTTTCATGTATTTATTTTAGTTTTAAATTCAGTCGGTCAAAATATTGAACAATATTATTTGTTTAACAATTTTTGTTTAAATAAAAGTTTTAAGTGATTTTATTGCATGATTTATGATTTGTAGTCTTTGAATTAAGTTGTCTTATTTAACTGCAAAAATCTGGTGAATGCATTGAGAAATTATTTGGATCTTTTATTTTATACAAAATGTACTTTAAGTTATTTTCTGAAAATTACTACTTGATTTGGAAATTGAAATTTAAGAAAAAGATTTTTGACAAAAAAAGATTTTAAGTAGCATCTTGATTTTCAACGGGCGACGATCCACACATGAGGTAAAACGTAAACGGAGGTCCGATTGAAAATTGTGGTATTATAGAAGTACCAAGGTAGTTCGAGTGCATGCATGGAAAAACGAAAAGAAGGTCTCACTCGCATTACCACGGTAGCTTATCACGGTAACCCGAGAGGGTCAATTGCACTACCATGGTAGTGTACAATGGTAGTGTAACACCCCGACCCCCGAATTCACAATGGACTTGACCACACAGCAGGTCGGGTTGGTGTTACATTTACAAGCAATTCACACTTGAATTTCTAGTTTTTTTATCCCAAGTATTATTGAACATTAAAAATACTCATCTCAATTAAATAAACATAATTCAACAAGACAAATCCAAGAGAGATAAAAGAAATCTTTAATTTTATTCAATGAATAAAAGAGGGAAGAGTTCATAACTCATATTCAAACTATATCGAAATATTCAAAAGTGGGCAACATGTCCTTACATTTAAATAGAAACTTTTTAAATAAAATATCCTAACTATTGTCATGCTTCTTCAATGAGATCAATTCCCTGTAAAAGGTAAAATAGGAAGGGTGAGCACAAAGCCTAGTAGATTATTCTAAAACAACTAAATTATTATTTCAAATCAATAAGCAATCCAAATCAAACACTTACAAACATTAAGTGATTCAAACAATTTATTAATTTCAGTCGTAAATTAGACTAAAAGGGGTCAACCTTTATGTTCTTATCAAAATACCTCCCTTGAGTTAAAAAATATAACTGTATGCCAAATTTCATTGGACTTATGGTCTCAACCATATTCTAAGTATTTTGGGACCTTACCTATGTAAACTAATCACATGTCAAAAACACCCACAGTAATCCCTGTGGATCACTATGACATATATGGTTCTTATTATTAATCATCGTTCTTTAATCACATTCATGAATCATAAACTAATCCAATAGATTTCGGCATGGATATTATATCAACATTTAAATATGGAAACATCATGTTCATGCAACACACATCCAAAATAAACTTAAGCACGTGAGCTTTAAGCATGACATAATTTTATGATGATTGGACATAATAAACAGAAAGTAGAGCATGCTTAATAAATTGAACTTTAAAACATGCATAACAAACTGAATTTTAAATATCCATGTACATCCAATTAATTTAAAACAACAAAGTAGAAGTTTTAGAAATCACTGCCATCTCCGTTAAACAATTCAGTTGGAATATTCTGAAATTCAGCAGCACTTCGTTACTATAAAACACTCAAGAACACTGAAACTTCACACAAGATCACTCAAAAATGTTCAAGAATACTAAAGAACTAAAATAGGTGACAAGAGATAAGCTAGATAAAACAAGATGAATCTTATCAGCTCTTGCTCTGGGATGAAGAGAATGAGAATATATGGGACCTTTATATAGAGTTTTCCAAGCAACAGGGGACGGTTTTGAGTGTGCTCGTCAAGCAACTTTTCATCTCTCTTGTGTGGACGTTTTAACATGTGGGGAGTGAGTGTGCACACGGTTAGGGAAAGTGGGACCACTAGGGTTTCCTATTCATATGTGAACACAAGCTTTGAGTCTTATTTAGTTTCCTTCTCATGTGTGAACACAAGGTTCACTTGATGATTTGGTTTGGGCGTCAATCTCATAGAATTTCCTTTCTTTGTGTGCACAAACTTAGCATGGCAACTTCCCATTTTAATTCCTTGGACGTCAAGTTATAAGAGACTGCACAATGTTTAGCAACTTCTATTCTTGGATTGTTTTGCGAGTGAAGATTTGTTTCCTTTTCTTGTGTGAGCACACAGGTTGGCAATGAATCTTTCTACTTCTCTCTTGTGCACGTTTTGGGTTGTTTGGGACCAATTTCTAATGTATTCTCTCCTATTGTGCATCATGGATAGCATAGGACTCCTTGCCATTTCCTTCATGCGCACAAAATCAGCAAGCATGGGCAACTTTCTATTTTGGTTCTTTCTCTTGTGTTGCGCACATGATCAACAATACTTGGGCAACAAGGCTTGGACGGTTTAGGATTTCCTCTTCTTGGGTGAACACGGTTTGGGCATATGCAAACATGAAAGTTTTCTACTTCATTCTCTTGTGCACGCATGAATCATGAGAACTTTCCCTTCTGTGCATAGGAAATTTTCTAAGTCCTTATCTAGGGTGCACATTGGAAACTTTCTAATTTGAGCTCACTCACTTGTGGCACAAATGTATGAGGATAGTTTAGGGTTTTTGTGCTAATTTTGTGTTCACATGTATTTTAGGAAACTCTCTAATTTTTGGTTTCTCTCTAGAGTGTGTGCACAAGGTTAGTTTAGGGACTCCACATGGGATGTTTAGGATTTCTTCTCTAGGCATTTTAGGTGTTTCCCATACTAGAACATGGTTTGGCTCATTTAGGCAATTCCCTTCTTTGTGCATACATGTGGCAACTTAGTTTGAGCTTCTAATTTGATCTTATTTTCATTTTGAGTATGCTTTCATTCCCTTTCTTAATTCTCCTTTCATTGAGACATTTTTGAGCAATGAACTTGTCAGTTGACCACTAAAAAATGAATTTATGATGAATTGATCTTATTTATCATTTAATTCTCAATGATGTTGTACATATCATTTCATACAAATTTCAAGGTATTATAGGATAGTCTGTGATCGTTGTAGAGATTTACGTTGTTTCCGCTATAGAGCGATATGTTATCGTGGTAACCCAAGAAGAAACTCATGTGTACAATGTATTACTGTGATTGGCTACCATGGTAACCACGTCACATCCTAGAAAACAACACTTTCTTGCATGTTCTTCCGTTCGCCATTCCCTCTTGTGCATGGCACTTACCTTGACTAAAAAAAACATCATGTTGAATAGAAACATATTATACCTCACTGTTATTTGCTTCTTCCTTTGTTCGCCTCCAAAGAATGCTTAGAATGATTTATAAGGTTTTGTTACATCAAAAGAATGTGCATACTCTTAAAAAATATGAAACAGTGATTAAAACATGTATTCCATGTGAAACAGACACCTTACCTCTGTATCACTATTTTGAAATGCATCACATTCCAAACTCTTGATAAACTGTGTAGTTCTTCTACCATCAATGCTTGTGAGACTGTTAAGAGAGGATGGAATGGGTGGAATTTGACTTAGAATGTGTGTGGGAGGAGGAGGATGTCGACTGGTGGTGGCTAGTTTCGGTTTGCGGAAGGAGATGCATGACTGTAGGGTAGAACAATGAGATTTAGGGTTTTTCGCACACTATTTAATCATATATATATATATATGTATATCATGCATTACCGCGGTAACACGATCTGTTACCATGGTAATGTGAACACCTTATTATTGGGTTTAGCTCACATTACTGTGGTAGCTAGAATGTTTGGATTTTCTACATTTTTGCAACTCACACACATTACCAGTAGTCGAAACCGCTACCACGATAACCAGGGGATTATTCTTGTGTATTGTGTCTCATCCTGGTTCGTTGATTCTATCGTACATCGAGTTGTGCATCTTAGACACCCTAACTTCGTGGATTCTGGGTTCTATTGTACTCGAATTTTTTTTATAAATTTTATTTTATTTATCAAATTTTGTGTAAATTCTGGGGTATTACAATGTAGAACGTAAACATTGTTTAAGTTTGTTAGCAGAATAAACGTTCTTTAAGAACATTGAATGCATGCTCTTGTTCCTTGCCCTAATGATAATTAATAGATTTTTTTAATAACTTTATTAGTAGTGAAATAACTAAAATCCTTTACAAAATGCTAATAAAAATTTTCTAACCCGTAAAAGCTTCTTACCTCGATGATGATTTTTGTTATTGGCCACTCCTTTATTGCCTTTATGTTCTCTTCATCAACCTCAATACTCTTTGCACTTACAACAAAACCAAGAAAAAAACCTTGTCCATGCAGAAAGTGCACTTTTGAAGATAGCGTACAATTTTTCTTTTTTAAGAACATTAATGACACATCTCAGATGATCCATATGTTCATCAAAATCTCTACTATATACTAAATGTCATAAAAATATACCACAACAAACTTCCCAATAAAAGCATGCAAACATGATTCATTAATCTCATGAATCGGCTTAGAGCATTAGTGAAGCCAAATGGCACCACTAACCATTCTTGAAGGCCATACTTCATTTTGAATGCAGTTTTCCACTCATCACCTTTTCTCATTTGAATTTGATGATATCCAAATTTCAAATCAATTTTGGTAAAGATTGTAGATCCATAACTCATCTAATATATCAGCTAAGAAAGGAATAGGATGACGATAATTTACCGTAATATTGTTCATAACTCTACAGTCAATGCACATCCACCAAGATTCATCCTTCTTAGGAACAAGAAGTACAGGAGCTATATAAGGACTCAAACTCTCTCAAATGTATCCTTTGCTCATGAGGTCTCAACTTGCCTTTAAAGTTCATTTGTCTCCTTCAAATTACTTCTATAGATTGGACGATTTAGAATTGCAACTCCCAGAATGAAATCAATCTAATGTCCTATACCTCTTAAAGGAGGTAATCCACTAGGAACTTCCTCTAGGAACACATTATCAAATTCTTGTAATAAAGATATAACAACACTCGAAAAAGAAGGGTTAACGTTGTTAGTTATCAAATAACTTCTTTGCATGACAGTATAAATAAAGGTTTTTTTGTAAAATAAGCAACCCTCACTTCATAAAAATTGACTCTTTTCTTTTATTTCTTTTCTCCTTTTTTTCTCTCTTCACTTTCTTTTTCTTTGCTCTCTTTCTCATTTGTTTTTTCCTCTTTTTCTTTGTTTATTCTCTTCTCATTCTCTTTTTTATTGTTCTCTCTTTCCTTTTCTTTTTTCCTATCATTTTCTTTTTCTTTTTTCTCAATTTTCTCTCTCATTTGTTTTTCCACGTTCGGGTTGCCTCTCATTTTTCAACTTCAATTGGTTTTCAAAAGCCTATTGAGGTGTTAAAGGGACAAGAGTAATTTTATGATTATCTTTTAAAAATGAGTACCTATTCCTATATCCTTCATGTATCACCTTTCAATCAAATTGTCGAGGCCTCCCAAAAGAATATGACTAGCATGCACAGGAATTATATCACATAGTACTTCATCATGATAATTTTCAATTGAAAAAGAAACCAAAACTTGCTTATTGACCTGCACTTCCCCACAATCGTTCAACCACTGCAACTAGTAAGGTCTAGAGTGTTTGAGAATAGGCAAGTTTAATTTATCCACTAATGTAGTGCTTGTAATAATTTGGCAATGTTGATATTACTGCAAGTGTATAGGATTGCAATAGTAATACATGGTAAGAAACTGAATATCGTCATCAGGGAACAATTTATGGCTGATAATCCTAAATCCTAATCTAATATCAGTTTAAATTTCATTAAGGCTAAAAACTAAGTTTGAATGTTGTAGACTTAAATTAAACTAAATTCAGATTGAAAACAAATAAGTATTGGATTGAAAACTATATTAAGTATCTAGAATTGTAAAATCTCACATATTCCCCCTCAATTCTTATTTGAATTAATCTAATTCATAAATCTGTAGGTTACAACACTTTTTCTAGAACCCTCTCTTAAGGCGTCTTAATACCTATTAGTCAAATTGTCAAATACCTCGTCCTAAGGCGTCAATCAGCAACCTAATGCATTAAAATCCTAATTCTTGTGGAACCTCCTAAAAAATCAACAACCTTCCAGTCAATTAATTGTTCTAGGTCTGTATTTTGATTATCCAACCATTAAACTTCTCTCCTTAGTTAGTCCAACAATCTAAGATCATTCTATCTATGGCCACTAGATAAAAACTAGTAAGAACACAAAATAGAAAATAAAACATTAGAATAATTTCATTGAAAATTAGAATTAATGGTTCCTACAATTGAAATCACGTCTTAGAAATTTAAATAACTTAGCAAGACATGTTGTAGAGATCACAAAACAAAGGTTTCAACAAATAAATAATCATACTCAAAGCTTGATCTCGTTCTTTGTCGTAGTCTCCATATTTGCTCTCTTCTTCAATTCTACCATCAACAATAATAAAATAAATAATGAAAACCCTAATACACTTTCCAATTTATATATCCCACTTAGAAACTCCAAAACACGACTTAAAATAACCCTAAAAATTGACCTGAACACACTACTGCTGTAGCCTTATTGCTCTCCCAAAATATGCTAAAATTTCATGATTTGCTGTTGATCTTTGCCGCACTACCGCAGTAGTGCGATGCATTACCGTGGTAGTGTCACTCTGCTCATTTTTTCAATTTTTCTTCACTATGTTACCGTGGTAATGCTTGTATTTTTGCCCCTTTTCTTGTTTTTTCACTCAAGTTGCTTTAGTATATCCACTTAGATTCAATCTAGACCTACATAGACAACTGAGAACCTTCCTCAGGCATTAAATCACAAATACAAACATATAAAAATCATATTAAAATTCTCTAATGTATGTAAATGCGTGCAATGCTTATATAAATGATCATGCACCTAATTATCGATAAATGTGTCCTATTTTCTCTTGAACCTATGCAAAACATATGCAAATAACATATAATATAGTTAGTATGATATGCAATTAACAAATACTTCCAAACTTAAACTATTGTTTGTCCCAGAACAATGACTCAACTCCTAAAACTTACACACCATACCATATACGGTTAAATTCATTTCACTCATCATTATGACCTCTATTTTCTATTCCTATAGTTTGTGATTCAATAACAAGTCCTTAGGGCCATTTTGGTTGTCTAGAATTTTAGTTCATCCTTCATTGTTACTCAACTTCACCTTCGTCTGTTGGAATCTTAGTCCTCCTAGACCTTGCAGGCTGTAGGCACCATCTCACTCATAAAAATCCTCTCCTAATACCCAAATACACAAACTCCCTCAATGCTCTCTTCCATCTATCTTTTACTTAGGTAAACTATAGTTACAACCAGTGTTCTTTCTTTTAGGTTGTAATTTGGTCTGACTCTAGGCACAAGTCTAATAGGATTTTCATTCTGACTCAAATGCACACTCATAGCAATAATTACAACCTTTTTTGTTTGATCTTTTTTTTTTTTAATGCCTGATCCACTCTGTATACTCCTTTGTTTTTCTTTGTTTAGACCTTAAACCTTGTTTCTTTGGCTCTTCCAAACTTATTGTTTCACATGCAACATAATTAGTACCCATATGTACACCCATATAGAATTCAAGGAGCTCAGCTGTCATTGATAATACTAAAGTACTACATATAAATATATATCTTTCTTTTTTTTTGAAAATAGAAAAGATATGTATATCAATGACTGCATTCCTTCCTTCTTTACACCACCTTAGTAAGCATTATTATAACCATAAGGGCACGCAAATAGGTTCAATTGACATATGCATAAAAGGATGGAATGTTTATCTGTTGTTTAGGTTCATTACAAGAAAACAGGCTGTAAGGCTCAAAATTGTCTGCAAAGGATTTTAAGTGATGGGACTGGCCTTTCGGCTAAAACTCAAATAATGATGGCCTACATCCTTTCCCTCTTAGAGTCATTTCTAAGCAGTATTCAAGATAGATTTGATTATTTCAAGAGTCTGTAAGAAATTTTCTCTACTTGTGTTATGATTTCTACTTCTCACTTTCCTCAGTTTTTGGATTCTCAATTGACGTAAGAATAAAGAGTTCTATCAAAGTAAAATTTTGGAAAACCAAGCACACAAACTACTTGAAAGTACCCTTGTTCTTTATCTCATCAAACTAGAGGAGTTTTCCATCTCATAAGCCACTTAGTGAAATTTTCAAATATGACATGGATCTAGCCTAAATGCCACATATATACTCTATATGCTCATGTCTCAAAGCTAATTAAATGGTCATGATATCAAAATGTAATGATAGAATTTCAATATTAAATAATTATGTGATATGCCTATAAATATGTAGTTTGGAAGTATGACGCACATTATATATAAAATAAAGGAAAAATAACCTAAAATTAAAGAAGATTTTCTTCAATGTGCACCTCAAACTTAAACTGTGCCTTGTCTACAAGAACACAACTTCACTATGACGCACACATATACATGGAGGAAAATACGATGAAACACAAGCATCCGTACACATACTCGCACTCTAAAAAATGCATAGAACAAAAAGATGGCAAATATGATTAGTAGGTAATCAGCTAGTAAGGTAGACAATAAAAATAATATTGAGGGGCAAGAGTAATAGTAAGATAGTTGAACCCCCTTTCTTCTTTTTTTCTTCTTCTTTTGACTAAAAATAAAATGCATTCATACCTACGAGATTAAATTAAATAATGACAAAAATTAAAGGGAAATAAATGAAAAATAAAAACCAGTGGGTTGCCTTCCATTAAGTGTTATGTTTAACGTTGTTAGCTCAACGTGGATACTGGTTAATCGAAGCCCAATTTGTTGATCTTTGCGAACACTTTGGCTTTGCACAATTCTCGCTTGATAATGTCGGGTGGCTGATTCTGTTTCAATGATGGGTGATGTGACTGCTTCATAGGAATTTTTCGTGCATGAAATGCATCAATTGGCTCTTCAGTAGTGTGGCTAAGTTTTTGGTTCACATGTATGACCTTCCCTTTATCTAGTTTTGCTTCAATGACTTCAGCAACTTGAAATTTTGATTCTTTAATAACTGTCAGAGTTTCAGCTTGTATTATAGTGATTCTTTTGCAATCTTGCACTTCAGTAGGCTATTTCACAGATTGATAGATGTTGAAGACAACTTGGTCTTCATTTACTTGCAAGGTGAATTCTCCTTTTGAAACATCTATGAGGCCATGGCTAGTGACCAAGAATTGTTACCCAAGAATCAAAGGCACTACATTATCTTCCTCTATGTCTAATACCACAAAGTCAACTGAGAAGATAAATTTGTTTACCTTAACCAACACATTTTCAATGATTCGCTTTGGAAGGTGATAGAATGGTCTACTAGTTGAAAGATAATAGCTGTAGGCTTTATCTTTGACAGGCCCAACCTTCAATATACTGAAAGTGGCATTAAGTTTATATTGGCCCCCAAATCACAAAGAACTTTCTCAACTGTTATTTTGCATATTTCGCAAGGAATGGTAAAACTCCTCAGATCTTTCAGCTTTTGTGGCAACTTCCTGTGAAGGATGGCACCACATTCTTCTGTTAGTCTCACTATCTCATGATCATCTAGTTTGCGTCTTTTGGACATGACTTCTTTCATGAACTTAGCATAATTTGACATTTGTTGTCGTGCATCAACAAATGAAATGTTTATATGAATCTTTTGAAACATGTCCAAGAATTCAACAAACTGCTTATCTATTTTCTTCTTGTGAAATCTCTGAGGACAGGGTAACAGAGGAGGTTCTAGCTTTTTGTTGCCTTGAATAGTAATCCTAAGAAATCTACCTCTCTTCTTTTCTTCTTTGGAAGCTGTATCAATTGGTTCCGTAAAAATGAGTCCCTTGGAATTGGTAGACTCATCAAGTGGCATAGTAGGGTAGAGGGAATAGGTGGGCTTTGGATCTCTCTCCCACTTCTTGTGAATATGGGCTTGCAACTTTCTTTATTATTTATTTGTGTGTTACTAGGAAAAGAGCTGTGTTGCTAACTGGAGAATGATTGGGCTAACTGTCCCATTTGAGTCTCAAGATTTTTCACAGTTGCGTTCACATTTCCCATATGAATTTCCAACCTTGAGACTCTGCTATCATTCTGACCTATTCTACCAGTCAATTCCTTGAAGAAGCGAGCTTGCATGTTCATCATCGCATCCATTTTATCATCCAAAGATGGCTTCTTTTTAGTCAAGTTTTGTTGTGGAACATAACTTGTTGGGGCTTGCTAGACATTTTTGTTGTTTGCATAAGAGAAATTCTCATGCTGAGTGATCCCCGGATGATAATATTGAGGAACATTATATCCCTGTTTCTGATTTTGATATGTATTAAACCAGCTTACTGCATTCGGCTACTTTATAGATGCTTCTTCAGTAAATGAGGCCTTATGTGCTTCAGCTATAGCCAAAATAGATTGATTCTGAGGTGACTGAAATCGTCCACTATCAAACTTCTCAGCCCATATATTCATTCGGTGAGACATAGAGACAATCTGAGCCTATAGAGTTGTGATTTCATCAACTTCATGTAGCCCAACCGTCTTCATTGAGCCTTTCTCTATGCCATTGCTATAGGCATTAGCTGCCATATCTTCAATGAGTTGTGTTGTGTGTCCTCTGTAGTAGACTTTCCTATTAAATAACCTCCTGCTGTTGAATCAACCAAGGCTCTAGTAGGTGGTGTTAAACCATTGTAGAACATTTGAATTGGGAGCCATGGAAGATAACCATATTGAGGGCATTAACTTAGCAAATCCTTAAATCTTTCCCAAGCCTCATAAAGGGGCTCAAAATCTGACTACTTGAATGAGCTGATCTCGGCCCTCAGTTGATGAACCTTCGCTGGAGTGAAATGCTTTTGTCCCATCTCTTCCCAGGTGGTGATGCTACAGGTAAGAGAATGTATAACTATGTCCTCGCTTTATCCCTCAAAGAGGAAAGGAAAAGCCTTAGCCTTAGTTGATCTTCAGTCACACCATTCATTTTGACTGTATCACAGATCTCCGTAAAAGAATTTAGGTGTGCCATTGGATCTTTAGTAGCAAAGCCCCCAAAGCGTTGCTGCTACACCATTGTGATTAGGGAAGGCTTCAACATGAAATTGTTGGCGTTGATTGGTGTTCTAGCAATCGTGAAGTAGTTATTATTCAACATAGGTTTAAAGAAATCCCAAAGTGGTGCTTCACCATCATTACCAACTGCAAATCTATTGCTCTCAGCCATATCAGACCTATGACCTCGAACTTCCAATTTAAATTGCCTTAGTGTTTTTGATAAGTTAAGATCAATCAACTCAGTTGAGTTTCTACTCATCAACAAACCTGAAACACCACAATGAAAGCAAAAAGATCAAGTGTAGCTAATGGATTAAATAATAAAAAGAATAAAATAAACTAAAATAAAATAAATAATAAAAACTGCCTTTATTAAGATTTAACCAAATTCAATTGGTTTTAAGATTATTAAGTACCATTCAACGGCAACGACACCAAAAACTTGTTGGGATCACTGCAAGTGTACAAGATCGCAATAGTAATATACGGTAAAAAATCGGATATCGTCCTCCGGGAACAGTTTATGGCTAATTATCCTAAATCCCAATCTAATATCAGTATAAATTTTATGAAGGCTAAAAACTGAGTTTAAACGTTGTAAACTTATATTAAACTAAATTCAGATTAAAAACAAACAAGTGTTGGATTGAAAACTATATTAATTAAGTATCTAAGATTGTAAAATCTCATGTATTTCCCCTTAGTTCCTATTTCAATTAATCTAATTCATAATTCTTTAGGTTATAACACTTTCACTAAAATCCTTTCTTGAGGTGCCTTAATATCTATTAGTCAAATTGCCTAATATCCCCTCCCGAGGCATATAGTCAACAACCTAATGCATTAAAATCCTAATTTTTGTGCAACCTTCTAAAGAAAAGTAGCCTTCCAGCCAATTAATTATTTTAGGTTTGTATTTTGATTATCCAACCATTAAACATCTCTCCTGAGTTTGTTTAGCAATTTAAGATCATTCTATCTATGGCTAATAGATAAAAAGCAATAAGAACACAAAATAGAAAATAAAATATTAGAATAATTTCATTGAAAATCAGAATTAAAGGTTCCTACAATTGAAATCACATCCTAGAAATTTAAATAACTTAGCAAGACATGTTGTAGAGATCACCCAACAAAGGTTTCAACAAATAAAAGATCATAATCAAAGCTTGATCTCGTTCTTCGTCTTTGTTTTCGTCTTTGCTCTCTTCTTCACTTCTAGTCATCTACAATAATGAAATGAATAATGAAAACCCTACTATACTTTCCTATTTATATATCCCACTTAGAAACTCCACAACACGACTTAAAATAATCCTAAAAATTGGCCCTAATTGCACTACGGTGGTAACCTTGTTGCTTTCCCAAAATACACTGAAATTTCACGATTTGCTATTGATCTTTGCCCCACTACCACGATAGTGTTGCTCTGCTCGCTTTTTTTTTCTTGTTTTTCACTCAAATTGCCTCAGTATATCCACTTAGACTCAATCTAGACCTACATAGACTGTAACAACCCGTATTTTTGGACATTTAGTCGACGGGTTCGATATGTATTTTTTTTGTATAAATTAATGAATTATAAATGAGAAATACATGATTATACAGAAATACGAAATTTTTGACAATGGTATTAATCAATATGTGTATTAAATGAGAATACATGATTTTTGGTAAAAGTATTAAGTAATAGGTGTATTACTTGAGGAATTAAAATAAATAAATAATGATGAATAAAATAAATTTATGTAATAAATTAAGTATTGCATTTACATATGTATACATATATGTATTAATATGCAAGAATATATATAGAGAGGGGTGTATTTAAATTAA
>JAJIYU010011623.1:0-15173 GCA_030144865.1 Tinospora cordifolia
AAATTAATTAGTGAATGTTTACTTATTTATTTAAGTATTTAATTTACGTATTTAAATTAAGATCATTTATTTAAATATTTATTTATTTAAGTAGTTAAGTATTTAATTTAGGAAATTAAATGAATGATAATTATTTGAATTGACACTCAAAAATAATCTTAGTGAAACTTTACTAATAGGAAAAGATTAGAAATCTCGACTACGAACGAGACTAAAAATTTGACAAATAGAAGTCTTATTTTGTTCGTAATCATTTTGTGAATGATTTAATCATAACATAAAAAAAACTAAGAAATTAAAGAACACTCAATTTAAAAACGGTATGAAGAGATCTCCAAAATTGCTTTAATTAATAGAGAAAATTATTAATTGGGAAAATTAATAGGAAATATTGGTTAAGAAGTCAACATAATACAATTACTTTTGCAGATAAATTTTCTGGGACAATTGCTAACGACTAAGAAGTAGTAGAGGAATGTACAAAAGTCCACGTGGGTGTGATTTCCTCTCTCACCCATATTATGCGAATTTAAATTCAAAGCACTGTGTTTGGTAGTTGGAATAAATCGCATTATATTAATAAAAATGTTTTGACTTGATTGCATTGTGTGTTAATGAAATGACGAATTATTATTTGATGCATTTCTAAGCAAGCTATGACAATTCTTCATTGATTCATTTTAATTGTTATGAAGATTTCACATATTTCTTATTTGGTTAGATGCTACGTATGTGCTGAGTTCATATGATTGTTGTTGTATAAATTTAAATTAAGATTAAAGGATTATTAAGAATCCATGTACCGGTGCGGTCGACGAGCCCAAGGTGGGTTGAGGTGACATCTCATATATGTCACCGTTCGAGACTGTCGTGCCGCAAGGCGGATCGTAGGGATTCCCAACCATAGTTGTTAGTTACAGCTAGTAGTCTTTGGGAGTAGTACGAGGCTGCAGGAAGTACCTTCTCTTAGGCTATTACACTAAAGACTTGACTGATTTTAGATAGTTCTCGAGACTTTCTATGATTAGACGAGATCACAGGAAATACCAAGAGGCATCTCAACCCTCTTCCAGTCTTAGACTTCAATACAAATAAATCAAGTGTTTGAAATGCCTAATATGTGTAAGTGTTTGTAATGTTTTGAGTTTGATTTGTATAATGCTTGTGATGTGTAGGAATGATCCACTAGGCTTTCAAGCTCACCCACTAATTATTTTACAGGTAACCACATAGACGAAACTTGAGCAGTCGACACCTTCCACTGAGTAGTCTTGTTTTCAAAAACTGTTGGGTACTAGTCTCTCTTTTTGCTAATATATGTAAGCTTAGTAAGTATTTTGATTTCCCTTTTTGCTTTACTGACGATATGTAACAAAACGTCTTGGGAATGTATAAATGGGAACTCTTTTGTGACTAATGTTTTAAGGTTAACTGAAGTTTTTGAACAAAATTTTGCTCCACTACATGTTTTTTTATAAATGTGTTTAATTTAATTTAATTTATCTTATTCGGATAAAGGTATCCTTATGTCGAGGCAAGATATTCATTTGACGGAACGAGAATTTTATAGTGTTGATAATTTATTAGAGAAATTATGAACTAAATTAAGTAGCATTCCGATTTTCAACGAACGATGATTGACACGTGAACGGAGGTCCTGTCGAAAATTGAGGTGTTACAAATATGGTAGCAGAGCTCAGTATTATGATATACTGGGCTAGACTTGAAATTTTTCGAATTTGATTTTTACTAATAAACGAATTTATTGAATGATTTGATTTCTCCGAAAAAAGGAATGGATGAAATCGAAAGGTGTCGATGAGGAGACCATAGGTTTAGGTAGAGACCAAGTGATGTCTAGAAAGTGCAGTGGATCATAAATAAAGTTTAAAAAAAAACCTTTTAGGGCATAGGCTAGAAATAGGAAACGTGTTGAACGCACATTTGTTTGGTCAGGACCTGAGTTTGGGAAGACTCTGTATCTCTGGTCCCTATGTAGGATGGGGTGCAAAGGGATTTGGAGGTATGAAAAAAATCCTGGATTCGAAAAATGATGGACCATGTTTGGCAAATACTCGAGGTCTTTGGAGTAACTTGTACGCACTAAGTTGTACTGGGATGGGGTAGTACAACATCATGGGTATAGCTTCAGCCTTAGAGTAAGTCCACGGATGCGCATGTTGCATTGTGTCTGATCAACACAATGGGATGTGGCAACTGTGGAAATCGAGTCATTTGCACCATTGTAATGGGTGTAATGGAATTTTGATTGGAGGTCTATGTGGAAGGGCGAAGGTAGGATGGGGTACCTGGACCTGGAAGCATAGATTAACGCTCAAGACTTCATTATGCTAGCATGCTTTAATTGTGTGATTGATGTGTTTATTTTCATGTGACTATATAGTTGGTTAAATAAAATAAACCCAAATTCCTGTACCCAACAATAGACAACATGTTGTCGACATAGAAGCATAAACCCCTTGGCCATTGATACAATTCGAGAACTTAGAGACATGAACTTAGAGTCATGGTAGCACGAAAATTTTAGAAAGATTTTAGGGAGGTCAGAAATCAATAGTTATTGTTAATTATGATCTACTAACAGAAATTTTGCTGCAGACCATGCCAAGGGGAAGAGGCAAACCTAGGAAGGATAGAAAATAGGAGAATATGAGAGGTAGATCGGATCTAAGAGATTATGATCCTCCCATAGCAGCAACACCCGTGAGGATGGTAGTCACTGAAAAGACGATCTCAGACATTACAAAGAGGGTAATAACCGAAGTCACTTTGAGAGTGGTGGAACAGGTAGTCAAAAAGTTATAGTCGTCCACTTCAACGCCACCCCCAGCACCTGTTTAGTCGCAAACTCAGTAGGAGGCAGGATTGACAAATGTAATGCGTAGGGGCAGAGCCAACGGTTATGATAAAGAACAGAGAGATTTGTTGATCGAATTTCAAAAGTTAAGACCAAACACTTTTGAAGGAATAACAGACCATTTTGCAGCAGATAAGTGGTTTACAAAAATGAACAAACATTTGAATGCGATGGGAACTATGGGACCCAAAAGAGTAGCGTTAGTCGTACATCAACTAGTGGGACCCACATACCATTGGTGGGAAATGATTGTCAATGACCCCACTATAGATGAAGCTAATATGGCATGGGATGAGTTCAAAGCGTTGTTCTATGGCACATTCTTCTCCACCGCCAAGACGAGACAGTTACAGTCTGACTTTATTAGACATAACCAGAGGAGCATGACAGTGGCAGAATATGAACAGAAATTCACAGAACTGTCAAGATTTGCCCTTGAACTAGTAAGAGATGAACAGTCAAAGGCAGACAGATTTCTGGAAGGACTGAAAGTAGAGATCAGAAAGATCATCAAGCTGACAACACTATGAGAGACGGTGGTGAGGGCACAAATGGTGGAACGAGATTTGGAGTATGAGCAGTCCCTGAAGAGCAACCGTTAGAGGCTGCAACACAGGCCAATTGTAGGAACTCCACAAATGAGGCAGATCAGACAGGAGATGAAAAAGGCAAACTCTACCCAGGGTCATAAATAGGTGAACATGAAGCCACAACCCTTACAGATAAAACAAGGACAGATGGGTAGTGATCAGAAAGAAGAAGCCAAGAGGTTAAGCTTATGTTATGTTTGTAACCAGAAAGGACACTTAGCTCAAGACTGTCCCAGCAAAGCGTTAGCTTTAGTCCTTCAACAATCGCAGACCCGTGGACAAAGCAGACGTTCACCAAAGAAGCAGCAACCACCACCACAGAAGGAATCGGCCCGACTATATTTGACAGAGGCTCAGACAGATTCTACTCTAGTGGTAGAAGGTACGTTTTTACTTTTTGGTGTAGCTGTACGAGTGTTGTTTGATTCTGATGCTACAAAATATTTTGTGTCTGAGAGTATAACAAAGAAGCTCAAGTTAGTTACAAATCCATTAGACGTGTCCTTAGAAGTGGCTACTTGTTAGACCCTCGACCCTGATCATCGATGATGATTCAGCTTGGCAGGTCGAAGGCCAAGCATTGGTGCACCTCGGAGCAGGATGCACACACAGTACCGGATGGCTTGATGGTTGCTGGCAGTTCTAGACGTGCAGGAGCATGGCAAAACGTAGATTGGCACAAAGGGGTAGTTGGAACGGGTATCCAACTACCCATGAACGTGACACATGATTGCAGATTACTTGGGGAGTTACGAGCAATTGCATTTGGTTGGAAAAACTACCCAGGGACATGTGGCCCGAGATGGCACATGGAGACTGATCATGTGGAGGAGTTGGAATCAATTGGGGACGGTTGAGGAACTGCCCTAAGCCAGGTGGCATGCGAAGGCATTCCAGGGAAGTTATGGGAACTACCCATAACTTCCCCCTCCACGAGCAGAAGGATCATGGCAACACCTTGGGGAGTTAGGCAACTACCCACGGATGGGAAGTGCACACGGACAGGTGTTGTACTGGCAGACACCAGGGAAGTTATGGAACTGACCATAACTTCCCTCGGACAGATGACACAGCAGTGCTCATCAGGGAAGTTATGGAACTACCCATAACTTCCCAGGACAGATGGCGCATCATTGAGATTGTAACTGATAAGGGCGTTTTGTATATATAAGCCCATTGGTTGTACTTGAGAGTCCCAGTCCGGATTTACCTTGTAAACTGTTTTACTTGAGTAAATAAAGTGATCTTGCGCCTATATTCTGTGTGCCTTGTGATTTCAACCATCAAGGTGATTCTTCAAGTAGAACTGATAATCCCTTGGTCGAGCTCGAGTACATAGCCTTGGAAAGGTCCCTTTGTCGAGAGATATCATATCGAATTGCTGATCTAGAGTGAGACTCTAGTGCACTCACGGGTGGGTCGTGACTGTGAAGTTGCCAACCCCGGATAGCGTTCATCAGCCTGTGTGGTTGAAGTTTGTGGCGAAAAATTTCGGACACCCGACAGACCCGTGACAATTTGGTATCAGAGCCACGTTAGATGGCTAGTGGTAGCACACGAGAGGCGATAGATGATCTGAAGGAGAGAATTGCAGAACTTGAACAAGCCTTGGCGGAACTTGTTCAAGCTGGTTCTAAGTCTGGAGTCCAGACTCCCGGAACGAGCGTTTTGAGTACCAGACTTGAAGCAGTGGAATCCCGTTTGACAGAATGGGAAACGAAATGGGAGGAAATGGTGGCAGACGTTCGGGCTGTAGGGAACCTCTGCACAGACACGGTTCAAACGGTGGCCACGGAGATTGGAATCCTAAAGTGTGCTGTGAGCAGAGGTCCCCAAGGTGCGGACGTGCCAAAGATGAAAGTTCCAGAACCAAAGGCATTCAGTGGTACCCATAATGCCAAAGAACTTGAGAATTTCCTATGGGATATGGAACAATATTTCACTACTGTTCGTACCTCAGAGGAACAAAAAGTTGGCTTGACAGCTATGTATCTCACGGGAGATGCAAAACTCTGGTGGTGAACCAAAGTTGATGATAATGCCTTGGCCGGACGCCCAAAGATTGAGACGTGGGAAACCTTGAAGAAGGAACTAAAAGATCAGTTCCTCCCTACTAATGCAGCCTGGCTGGCTCGGGATGCATTGAAGAAACTGAAGCAGACGGGCACAGTGAGGGAATATGTCAAGCAGTTCACCTCACTGATGCTCAATATAAAGAACATGTCTGAAGATGACAAGCTTTTCAATTTCACATCTGGATTGCAATCTTGGGCCCAGGCGGAATTGAGGAGACAGGTAGTCAAGGATCTTCCTTCTGCTATTGCTGCGGTTGATGCACTAGTAGATTTTAAAGCTACTTCATCATCGTCCAACTCTGATGCTGGGAAAGCCAAGTCCAAAGAAAAGACGTTTTCCAGGGATGGCAAGAAAGGAACTTCTGGGAAGACGTCCACTTCCCACAAGAAAGAGGACAAGAAAGCGTCAAACAATGAAGGACAGTCCAACAAGAACTCGAACCAAGGATGCTATATCTGCAATGGGCCTCATCGAGCTCGTGACTGTCCCAAGAAGGAGAGACTGGCGGCACTGGTGGCTGAAGAAGAGAACTCTGTAGACCAGATGTGGGTCAATCCTCTCAGATTGCTGAATGCCATTCAACAGCAAGCAAATACTCCAAACAACGGATTGATGTACGTGGAAGTCGTCATCAACCAAAGTTTCCCTGTCTTGGCCATGATTGATACGGGTGCCACGCACTCGTTTGTTGATGTCCCTCTGGCAGAAAGTCTCGGGTTAACTCTCTCCCAAAACCCGAGCAAAAAAAGGTGGTAAATTCGGATGCCAAACCCATCAAGGGCGTTGCAAAGGGAGTTGGGATCAAAATCCAGGATTGGTCAGGTATCGCTAACTTCATGGCTGTTCCTTTGGACGATTTTGACATTATTCTGGGCAATGATTTCTTGCAGACTCAGAACATTGCGGTGATGCCTTCAATGAAAGGGTTATTCATCATGGATAAAGCAAAACCTTGCTTTGTTCTGGCAGAAAAAGGGGAAAGGAGACGTTCCTCAGAAGTTGTACCAATGTTGTCTGCTATTCAAGTTAAAGACGGCCTGCGAAAGGGCCATCTTACTTATGTGGCTACCTTGCTGGAAGTCAAGGAAGGAAAGATAATAGAGGTCCCTGAACAAGTTGTTGAGGTGCTAACTGAGTTCGAGGACGTGATGCCTCCTAAATTGCCAAAGAAACTGCCTCCAAGGAGGAACATAGACCATGCCATTGAACTGGTGGATGGTGCTTGACCACCTGCTGAAGCCCCTTATCGGATGGCGCCCAAAGAACTTGAAGAACTGCGAAAGCAGTTATCAGAGTTACTAGAGGCGGGTTACATTCAACCCTCCAAAGCCCCATTTGGAGCTCCTATGCTGTTCCAACGAAAGCAAGATGGGACTTTGAGGATGTGCGTGGATTACAGAGCCCTGAACAAACTCACTATGAAGAACAAATATCTGATCCCCCTTGTTGCAGATCTGTTTGACCGGTTAGCAAAAGCCAGATTCTTCACAAAACTGGACTTGCATTCAGGATACTATCAAGTTCGGATTGCTGCTGGGGATGAACCAAAAACAGCGATGGTGACAAGGTATGGGTCATTTGAGTACTTGGTAATGCCTTTTGGCCTCACTAATGCCCCTACGACCTTTTGCCATCTAATGAACAATGTGTTACATGACTACATTGACAAGTTTGTTGTAGTATATCTTGATGATATAGCGATCTATAGCTAAACACTTGAGGAACATGTGAAGCACATCAGGATGGTTCTGTCCAAGCTGAGAGAGTTCGAACTATATGTAAAGAAGGAAAAATGCGAGTTTGCTCAAGAAACTGTCTCATTCCTCGGGCATGTGATCAATGGGGGAAAACTGAGCATGGATCAAAAGAAGGTACAGGCAATAACTGAATGGCCTACACCTTCCAAGGTACCTGAACGGCTACTCCAAACGGTTTATCACTGGCTACTCCAAACGGGTTGCTGTTCTCACGGACTTGTTAAAGAAAGACAAGCCCTGGAACTGGACAAAAGCCTGTAAGTAGGCGATGAAAGAATTGAAGGAGGCAATCTCTTTTGAACCTGTGCTGAAGCTCCCAGACTTCGAGTTGCCATTCGAAGTCCGCACTGATGCCTCAGACCGAGCCATTGGAGGTGTCTTAGTCTAAGAAAGGCACCCGGTTGCCTTCAAAAGCAGGAAGCTAAACGAAGTAGAACAACGGTACCCTGTTCATGAAAAGGAAATCCTGGCAGTGGTGCACTACCTTCGTACCTGGAGACATTATTTGCTGGGAATGAACTTTATAGTAAGGACAGACAATGCTGTTGTTACTTACTTTTTGACACAGAAGAAGCTGACCCCTAAGCAGGCTCGTTGGTTGGACTTTGTGGCGGAATTTGACATGCAGATTGAGCACAAACCAGGAAAGCTCAACTCTATACCTGATGCTCTAAGTCAGAAAGTGGTGGCTGAAACGGTGGCTGCTATCACCACTATAGAGACAGATTTTTTGTTGAAGATCAAAGAACATGGTGCTAGAGATAGCTCATATCAGAGGTTGATCCAACAAGTCAAAGATGGAATTATCAGAAGGTTCTGGCTGGAAGATGGACTACTTTATGCAAAGGGTGGCCGCCTGTTTGTTCCAGTAGGAGGAAACCTGAGGACGGATTTGTTGAAGGAGACACATGACTCTCGCTGGGCAGGACACCCAGGCGTGGAACGGACCCTTGCCTTACTATCTAGGTCTTATTTCTGGCCTAAGATGGAAGAGGATGTGGAAGCCTACATGAAGACATGTCTAGTTTGTCAACTAGACAAAATTGAGAAGAGAAAAGCAGCGGGTACACTAGAACCGCTACCTGTTCCGGATAGCCCATAGAGGAGCATATCCATGGACTTTATCACTGGACTACCAAAAGTCCAGGGATATCGATCGATCTTTGTGGTGGTAGATCGATTTTCTAAGTACGCAACGTTTATCCCAGCCCCTCAGGCATGTACTGCTGATGTTGGTGCTAAGTTATTCTTCAATAATGTGGTGAAGTATTGGGGAATCCCAGAAGAAATCATTAGTGATCGAGACACTTGGTTCACGGGACGATTTTGGACGGCTCTATTTGAACTCCTTGGGTCAGAACTCAAGTTCTCCACAACAAGTCACCCCCAGACTGACGGACAGACAAAAAGGGTGAATGCTCTGCTAGAGGAGTACTTGAGGCATTTTGTCAATGCAAGTCAGTCGAATTGGGTGAAGTTGTTGCCCACAGCCCAGTTTTGTTACAACTTGCACAAGCACTCCAACACAGGGATGAGTCCATTCGAAGTTGCCACAAGGCAATAACCCCTTACTCCCCATGAAGTTGCCAAAACAAGGAGTTTGGGGCAGAGTCCAGCTGCATACCGGTTTGCGAGGCATAAACAAGAGATGCTGGAAGAAGCTAAGGATATTCTCTCTAAGGCTATCAGGAGAATGAAAAAGTATGCAGACCAACAACGGAGGGAACTGAATTTCAATGTTGGAGATATGGTACTTCTAAAGGTACCACCACAAATTTGGAAGCGGATAAACAGTAAGACTATTCATAGGAGCTTGCTCCCAAAATATGATGGACCTTTTGAGGTGATAAAGAAGGTGGGCCGAGTAGCTTACAGATTAAAGCTACCAGAACGCCTCAAGATCCATTCCACTTTTCATGTTAGTTTCTTGAAACCCTACCACGAAGACTTGCTAAATCCAGACAGGCAAGCCTCGAAGCGAGCCCCGCCCACAATCAGGGTTCAATTTGAAAAAGAAGCTGAAGCCATACTTGACAAGAGGGTCATGGGCCAAAGCAAGAAAAATCGACGAATTTTCTATCTGGTTCAATGGAAGGGTTTGCCAGAGTCGGAAGCATCATGGGAAAAGGATACTACTCTATGGTAGTGTGAAGACTTCATCAACCAGTACAATGATCAACATTCTTCGAGGACGACGAATGGGACTGGTGGGGGAGGTTTGTTAGACCCTCGACCTTGATCATCGATGATGATTCAGCTTTGCAGGCCGAAGGCCAAGCATTGGTGCACCTCGGAGCAGGATGCACACACAGTACCGGATGGCTTGACGGTTGCTCGCAGTTCTAGACGTGTAGGAGCATGGCAGAACGTAGATTGGCGCAAAGGGGTAGTTGGAACGGGTATCCAACTACCCATGAACGTGACACATGATTGCAGATTACTTGGGGAGTTACGAGCAGTTGCATTCAGTTGGAAAAACTACCCAGGGACATGTGGCCCGAGATGGCACATGGAGACTGATCATGTGGAGGAGTTGGAATCAGTTGGGGACGGTTGAGGAACTGCCCTAAGCCAGGTGGCATGCAAAGGCATTCCAGGGAAGTTATGGGAACTGCCCATAACTTCCCCCTCCACGAGCAGAAGGATCATGGCAACACCTTGGGGAGTTAGGCAACTGCCCACGGACAGGTGTGCCACGGATGGGAAGTGCACACGGACAGGTGTTGTACTGGCAGACACCAGGGAAGTTATGGAACTGACCATAACTTCCCTCGGACAGATGGCATAGCAGTGCTCATCAGGGAAGTTATGGAACTACCCATAACTTCCCAGGACAGATGGCGCATCATTGAGATTGTAACTGATAAGGGCGTTTTATATATAAGCCCATTGGTTGTACTTGAGAGTCCCAGTTCGGATTTACCTTGTAAATTGTTTTACTTGAGTAAATAAAATGATCTTGCTCCTATATTCTGTGTGCCTTGTGATTTCAACCATCAAGGTGATTCTTCAAGTAGAATTGATAATCCCTTGGTCAAGCTCGAGTACATAGCCTTGGAAAGGTCCCTTTGTTGAGAGATATCATATCGGATTGCTAATCTAGAGTGAGACTCTAGTGCACTCACGGGTGGGTCGTGACTGTGAAGTTGCCAACCCCGGATAGCGTTCATCAGCCTGTGTGGTTGAAGTTTGTGGCGAAAAATTTCGGACACTCGACAGACCCGTGACACTACTCCACTAGGAGTTTCAGTGAGTTCTAGAAGATTTTGTCGATGTGAACTCACGTTCAGAGATTTGCTGGTTATGGCAGATCTCTGTATATTACCCTTCAATAGATATGATGCGATATTGGGAATGGATTGGTTAACACAGTATCAAGCGTAGATAAATTGCCAAAGACAGAGGGTGATTATCAGGCTGCCATCAAGATAACTAGTAAAGATAAGTGGGGATGTGAATAAACTGCCTAGAAGTCCGATGTTAGCCTTAGTGTGTGTCATTAAACTGAAGAGGACTTTAGACAGATAGTTGATGAGGATGCCGAGAAATCTTGGGACATCCCATAGATTCCGGTGGTACAAGAATATGAGGATGTATTTCTTGATGAACTGTCTGGCTTTCCACCACACAGGCAAATAGAATTTAAGATAGAACTACACCCAGGAACAAATCCCATTGCCATGTCACCTTACCGGATGGCCTCGGCTGAACTAATAGAACTGAAGACTCAGTTAGATGAGTTATTGGTGAAAGGCTTCTTAGGCCAAGTGAGTCACCATGGGGAGCTCTAGTCTTGTTTGTTAAAAAGAAGGATGGATCCATGAGATTATGTGTAATACCCCAGAATTTTGTCAAATAATTTAAAATAAATAAAAGAAGTTAAGTGAATTAATTTCAAAGATTTTAAGAAATTTTGGATGCAAATTATGGATTGACACATGAAAAATAAAATATATTAGAGATATAGAAAAATTAAGCAAATAAGACCTTAATTTGATAATTAAATGAAAATTAAGGTTTAGTAGAACTAATTAAGAAATTTAAAGAATTACTTAAGAAATAAATAGAAATAAAGTATATACACATATTGGTTAATGTGTGAATGAATAAGGTGTGTGTTAGCATAATAAATGTTAATACTACATATTATAGGAATATGTACATAGAAAAATTTAAAATAAAAATGTAGTGCACATGTATTTATTAAAAATAAACAAAGAATTTTATAAATATTAATTTATAATTACATAAATTATTATCTGAAAATGAAATAAGAAATAAATAAAAATACATGGAAAAGGAAAATGTAGATTATCCAAATATTAGCATTAAAAATATTAAAGAAATAGAGAGATGTCAAATAAATACAATATTAAGTAATTAAAAAAGAAAAAATTAGCAAAAAGGATAATTTGGGCATTACAACCAAGTTTTTAGCAATTAGAAAGTGTGTAATTGCTAAAATTCGGATTATAGAAGCTTTAGAAAGCAACTTGGTAATTAGAAACTGCATCTAACGGTCCAAACTTGATCTGTTTGATCCAACGAATGAGATCAAAGCCTTAAACAACGTCCAGCAGCATAGAATCACGAAGATCTGATGGTCTGCAATCAACTAGATCGATCCAACGGTTCAGATTGAGGCGCACAGCATCAATCGCGAACGAGATCCGAAAACGCAACTCGAGGATGATCAACGGTGTGCAGTGAATTCGTTAAATTCAATCGCGATATGGTACTGTAATCGAGGTTGATCAACGACCCATAAAGATGCGTTCCAATCAATCGCGAACTGAACGCCCTGCTTGAGAATGATCCAACGTCTGAGATTCCATCCGCCTGATCTAAATCTTGATCTAGTGCTGCGATCGAGGATATCTAACGACTGCCATTCCATCTGCTTGATCTTGATCGCGAACGCAATCTCGAGAATGATCCAATGGTTGATATCCTATGCTCCGAATTAAATAACCGAAATTTCGAATTAAATCAATAAAAATCTAAAAAAAAATCTAAAAATATTCCAAAAAATTTCTATAAACTTGGTTTTTCAAGTCCAAACAAACTTGCTAATTTCTTATGCTTGGGGGGCACGAAAACTTAAAATTTTGCAAGTTTCTCACCAAAAAACTTACCATTTTACACTATAAGAGATTAAAATTTACCAAGGTTTATTATTATTATTATTATTGTTATTATTATTATTATTATTATTATTATTATTATTATTATTATTATTATTATTGTTATTGTTATTATTTTTCGCACTAGAATATCCTTAATAATTTATGATCTCATTAAGATTTTCTAAAATATTTATTGACTAAGTTCTTGAATCCACTTTTCTAAAATATTAACTTTCCTTTTTCAGATTTTTCTACTAACAAAGTTTTAGTTAAAGTTATTTTATAGTGTTGGTTCAAATAATTTTCATTCAAAATTTACTAAAATTAAATAATTAAATACTTAAATAAATAAAGCAACCATTTAATTTTTCTCTCTTAAACTAACACTCCTCTGTTATGGACCAAGTAGAATCATCACAAATTTGTTCTTCTAGTTAATTCATATCAAGTTGTTAAAATATGTTAAGTCTTTTAGATAATCTACTCAAATTCATAGCCACAAACTTAAATCAAGAATTGGAGATTGTTCTTACCTCCCTTGCCTTCACCAATTGGCCGAACCAAGATTTGAACTCACCACTTGATGGCATTCCTTCAACTCTGTTGGACAATATAAAACTCAACTATACTCAACCGTGCTTCAACTCCTTGTGCTCCAATCCAACCATGAACTAGAGAAGGAAATCAAAACCAGAAATTTCATTCCTCACCTTCCTTGTGTTCATGATCGGCCAACCCAAAAATTGAAATGCAAACAATTGCTCTTCTTCTTCCCTCTGTTTTCCAACAGTCCGGCAAACCAGAAATTTGGAGCCCGATAGCCGATGATGCTCTTGCTAGCTTCTGTAGAAATTCTGCAACTCAACCCAACCAAGTAATGCTCCAATTCTCCTTTGTTTTCATAATCAGCTAGAACCCAGAAATTTGGACTCCCTTCGTCTTTGTTTCAGCTACCAAACAAACACAAGAGTGATAGAATCTCTTACAGCAGTTTCATTTTTCAATCTTTGGACCGAGAGTTTCAAAATTTCTTTCCAATAATCACGAACCAGAACGAAGAAATCAAAACCCAGATCGTGTCCCAATTTTCCTCTGTTAAACGATGCACTAGAACAAACCAAAACCAGATTTTTGCTTGGGATTCAACGATCCAACTTCAAGGTTTAAATCATAACGTTTAGATCCCCTGTTGCTCCAGCTACTAGCTTCACAAAGTCTCTGTTTTAACTATCTAAAACCCAGAAACTTGAAACGCAGCTGCCGTGCGTCCATTATCCTCTGTTTTGTGGTTTCCAACCCAAATTTCTGAAGCCAAGAATCTAAAAATTTAGTTCGTTTCCCTTGATTTCCAGTTTGTCCAAACCCAGAAAATCAGATTCTCCTTTGGTCTTCTTTTTCTCCTTCAATCTCCTCCTTTGTTGTTGTTCTTCTTCAGTCTTCTTTGATAGTCTTCTTCTTCTTCAGCTTTCTTCTTCCATTCATCTTCAATGGCCGACTTCTCCCTTTTATAACCCTTCAGTCGTCCAGAAGACGCTGAATCACCGCCCACTCCACTGCCTAGAAATTTCCAGGTTGTTCTTCTAATCTGCTAACCAAACCGAGAAATCTGGTTTAGCACCGATTCTTCAATTTTACAGATTTTCAGGATATATTTTTTTCTTTGTTCCACCGAAATCCAAAAATGTAATTTTGTTTTCTTATAATCTTGGTTTGTTAATCATTTTATTCTGTTTAGAACTCTATTATAAGCACATGCTAATTGATTAACCATAAACTAATGCTAATTTGTTTAAAACTTTAGTATATGTTTAATTTGTTAACTATATCCAGAAATTTGATTTAATTTACTTATGATTTTAATTGATTAATCATTTTATTTGTTTAACTTTATTATAAGTTTCTATATGTTAATAATAATACCATCACGTAATCCCTTAATCACTTTAACTCTTCCATTAGGAGTATGAATATTATTTATTATTATTAATTTTGTTTTCAAGTATCAATTTATTTCAAATTCCCAATTTCTACCTTCACCAATCACAATTTCGTTTCATTCATTTTTCCATGTTAATTTAAACTAATGTTGGCTAAAAATTTAATTTTTTCTCTTGTTATCTACATGTTTATTTTTATATTTTTGTTTTGTTCTTTTTGTTCCTTTGTATTTTATAATCTCATCTTTCTACAAAATAATATTTTATTTATATCAATTTGTAACATGACGAGCTCACGAAATTCTGGGGTGTTACAATCTATCCCCCTTAAATAAAATTTCATCCTTGAAATTTGAATGAAATTATCAAAATAACGTATCCAACAGGTCACGATACTTCTACAGGACCATAACCAGGGAACGTTTTTTTCTTGAGTCTTTGCACCTTACGAATAAATGGTTGATAGTTTGTCCCTCATAACTTCATCCTACAGAAATAAGATATACTATCGAAAAATGTTAGGTGATAACTCTGGCATCACTTATACAACCATAGCATTACTACATGGCAATGTATATCACGCTTTTGTTGCGCTACTTTGATATTGAGTTCACGCGAGAACTTCTCAAGATGTGTAATACCCCAGAATTTTGTCAAATAATTTAAAATAAATAAAATAAGTCAAATAGATTAATTTTAAAGATTTTAAGAAATTTTGGGTGCAAATGGTGGGTTGGCACATGAAAAATAAAATAAATTAGAGATATAGTGAAAATTAAACAAATAAAACCTTAATTTGATAATTAAAT
>JAJIYU010011624.1:0-15156 GCA_030144865.1 Tinospora cordifolia
ATATATTCCCAAAGGATCTACCTGGACTTCCACCTCACAGACAGGTAGAGTTTAAGATTGAGTTGCATCCCGGCACTAATCCCATCGCTATTCCACCCTATAGGATGGCACTGGTGGAGTTGATAGAGTTGAAGACTCAGTTGGACGAGCTCATGGCGAAGGGATTCATCAGACAGAGTGAGTCGCCATGGAGAGTTCCAGTCCTATTTGTAAGGAAGAAAGACGGTTCCATGAGGTTATGCATAGATTACCGAAAGCTAAACAGTGTTACTATTAAGAATAGATACCCCTTACCATGAATTGATGACCTCTTTGATCAGCTCAGTGGAGCACAGTACTTCTCCAAGATAAATCTTAGGTCAGGGTATCATCAGCTGAGGGGTCCAGGAGTCTGATATACAGAAGACAACTTTCTGGACGCGGTATGGCCACTATGAGTTCACGGTCATGCCATTTGGTTTGACTAATGCTCTAACCGCGTTTATGGACCTGATGAACATAATATTCAGTCGTTTTCTTGACCAGTTTGTTGTAGTATTTGTTGATGACATTCTGGTATATTCCCGATCAAAGATTGAGCACATACAACACTTGCAGACTGTTATGGAAACACTGAAGCAGAATAAATTATATGCCGAGTTTAGCAAGTGTGATTTTTGGATGAAGCAGGTCAAATTTCTTGGCCACGTGGTCTCAGCACAGGGAATAGCAGTAGACCCGGAGAAGGTGCAAGCAGTATCTGACTGGCAGCAGCCCACTACAGTGACAGAGATCAGGAGTTTTCTTGGGTTGGCTAGGTACTACCGCAGGTTTATTAAAGATTTCTTGAAATTGGCGAGTCCAATGACTAAGCTAACTAGAAAAGACAAGAAATTCAATTGGAGTGAGTAGTGTGAGCAGTCTTTTCAGGAGCTTAAGCAGAGGTTGACTACAGCACCGGTACTCATCACACCTATCCCTTGTGTGAGGTATCCTTTGTGCACTTATGCATCCCTTAGCGGATTGGGTGCAGTGCTGATGTAGCAATGACAGCCAGTGGCTTATGCTTCACCGCAGCTGAAGCCACATGAGCCGAATTATCCTACGCACGATCTGGAGCTTGCAGCGATCGTGTTTGCGTTGAAGATATGGAGACACTATCTATATGGTGAGAGTTTTGATCTCTACTCAGACCATAAGAGCCTTAGGTACATATACACTCAGAAGGAACTGAACCTTTGGCAGAGAAGGTGGGTTGAGTTCTTAGTGACTATGATTTTCAGCTTCACTACCATCCCGACAGGTTGAACGTAGTTGCTGATGCTCTTAGTAGGAAGTTGAGCAGGAGGGATGAAGTGGGCCAGATGTATCAGCTGATTAGTGACTATAATCTGGGTGTAGCTACCGATGATACATAAGCATATCTATATGCAGTGACTTGCCAGCCAGACATCTTACGCCAGATCAGAGATGAGCAGAAATTCGATGTATGGATTACAGGGCTGATAGAGGGCGTCAAGGAGGGCAAGCACACAGATTTTCGCCTTGACACAGAGGGTGCGTTGAGATTAGGGAACCGACTATGTGTTTCCAATTCTGGATAGGCCAAAGGAACCCTAATGGATGAAGCACACTTGAGTAAGTACACTATGCATCCAGGGGGCGACAAGATGTACTAAAACTTGAAGAAAATTTTCTGGTGGAGAGGCATGAAGAGGGACATTGCTAGATATGTCTCCCGGTGTCTGACTTGTCAGCAAGTCAAGGCTGAGCATTAGAAACCATTGGGTTTATTACAGCCACTTTCGATTCCTGAATGGAAGTGCGACAGTATAGCAATGGATTTTGTTAGCGACTTGCCGAGAAGTTATAAGGGGGAAGACACCGTTTGGGTCATAGTAGACCGACTGACTAAGGTGGCACATTTTCTACTTATTCGGTCTATTGATGCAGTAAGTAAGCTAGGAGAGGTTTATGTGTGAGAGATTGTGCAATTGCATGATGTTCCCAGTACCATAGTGTCAGACAGAGACTCCAGATTCACGTCTCAATTTTGGCAGAGTCTGCAGAAGGAATTGGGGAGTAGATTGACCATGAGCACAACCTTTCATCCACAGACAGATGGGCAGTCAGAGAGGGTCATACAGATATTGGAGGATATGCTGAGAGCATGTGCCCTAGACTTTAGAGGAAATCGGAGTAAGCATCTACATCTTGCCGAGTTTGCATATAATAACAGTTATCAAGCAAGCATCAAGATGGCTCCATATGAGGCACTGTACTGCAAACCCTGTAGATCACCATCCTGTTGGGCAGAGTTTGAAGACTAGGTACTCACTGGACCTGAGTTAATTGAGGAGATGAGTTTACAAGTGAAGCAAATCCAAAAGAGATTAACTATAGCAAAGAGCAGACAGAAGAGCTATGCTGACAGGAGGAGGAAACCCCTAGAGTTCCAGCCAGGTGATCGAGTATTCTTGAGAGTTAGTCCACAAAAAGGGATCCGACGGTTTGGAGTGAAGGGGAAGTTGTCAACTCGCTACATTGGCCCTTTTGAGATTGTCAGACGGGTTGGTGTCTATTCATACGAGTTGGATTTGCCGAATAGATAGTCCTCAGTACATAATGTGTTCCACGTTTCGATGCTCCAGAAGTACGAACTAGACCCATCTCATGTTTTACATGTGGACGAGATCGTACTTCGAGATAATGCTACTTATGAAGAGCCAGTAGTACAGATCCTTTATCATAAGGTGTAGAGTCTCAAGACTAAGGACATTCCTTTAGTCAAAGTCCTGTGGAGGCATGATAACCTGGAAGAAGGGACCTGGGAGCTTGAGAGTGAGATGCAAAAGAAATACCCAGATCTCTTCGCAAGGACAGATTGCATGGACACATTGCTCAGGTACTTCTCATTTAAATTTCGAAGACGAAATTTCTTTTAAGGGGGGTAGATTGTAATCACTCTAAGCCTTATAATGCGTCCACGTCAATATGAATATTTGAAAATTCTAAATAAATATAAAAATGATTGGAAATTTGTTTTTAATGATCATCGTATGTTATTTAATCAAGATAAAATAAATTAGAACATTTGGATAGTTAGAAATGTGCAAAAATTGCGAAATCTGAAACAATCACGCACAGACTGCGGTCCACATGGGTTCGACCGCTGTCCTTGGGGAGAAAAATCTGGGAAAAGGGCAAACAATACTATTGATCGCGGTCCCTACAGGCCGACCGCGGTAATCAATGGAAAAATCATGAAAAAAAAACTAGGTCACATGGGTGACCGCGGTCCATAAGGTGTCGACCGCGGTCCATAAAGGGATGACCTTGGTCCATAAAGTGAAGACTGTGGTCCACAAAGAAGATCTGTCTGATGACCGAGGTCCGTTTGACTTCGACCGCGGTCCATGTGCGATCTATATATACGATTCAAGCCCTGATTTTCTCATTTCGCACTGAAACAATTTGGGATTCGGAGGAGACGACTTGAGGGTGATTTGAAGGTGAGTTCTTTGATTTTCTTTGAGTTTTTCTTTAAGATTTGATCTCATCTAGAGTAGTTATCAATGGTTAGTAAATCAAAATGATGGAGACCCGTTTAAGAGCTTGTGTTGTAGGTTTAGTGGCTAGAAACCAAGCCAAACGTAGTGAACACTTTTAATTTCCTTGTATGTGTGTGTTGGACACTAGTGTGGATGATTTGTGATGGTTGTTTAGGTTTGGAATTAAACGGGTTGATTTCATTAAAAGTAAATCCCGTTTTTAAGGATTGAATCAAGGGGTTTCGATGAATAAACAATGTAAGCAACCATTCCTTAGTTGGTTTTTATGTTTGAATGATTTTTGGGTGTCCAATACACTAGATTTAAGTATTAAACTAAAATGGGACTCACTATTATAGCTTACACATGTGAAATCCCACTACTAGGTGAGAAATTGTGTGTAGACTGTGGCCCACACAGGACCGACCGCGGTCAATGGACTTGGATGTTGTTTTTGGAGTGTTTCGTGTACACTCTAAAGCAATGATTGATACCGGACCCCTAGGGTCGGGTTAGATGTGTATTAAAGGCCCAAATTGACGTATCATTACCGTCTAATGATGTAGTTTAACTGGAGTGGACTGCTGTGCGAGGAGCAACAATCCAGTAGTATTCTAGCGTGTACAGGTGGGGTTGACTATCTCTTCCTCACTCTTTATGTGGATGTAGGATACGAAATATGGTTCATGTTTAAATTCCTGTACTTAGTACCATGCTAGGAATTTATGCCTTGGGTGGAATAATTGATATGATATCCTGATGACTAGTTACTTGCTTTTTAGTGCTAGGGTATTATGATTAGCTTGGTGATTGTTTACTTTCTTTGCTTAGGTTAGCATTTTGAATAAGCATGTTTATATGTTGTGTGGAATGAAAACTTTGATTGTAAAACTAAAGAACATTAAAGGTTTATTAAGAACTCCACGTACCGGGGCAATGGACGGGCACTGGTACATCACGTAGATGTTATCTAGTTGTGACCCGGACGTCATCGTGGGTATCCCCCAATTAGGCCAAACTGCGAGCGGTCGTATGAGACCTTCGAATTTGGAAAGTCATGAGCATTTTTCCCTTGGTTTCAGAATCTTCTTGGGTCGTGGTCTCAGAAGTAGACTTCTGTTTTATAAAAATGTCGTGCCTGATTGTGTTCAAGACCACAATTGGGATACTGAGGGTGGTTCACTCTTTCGGTTAATTCCTAATATCAGATGGTAAATTCCTAATATTAGAGCGCAACAGATAAACTGACTAAGTGTTTGAAACACCCTAATGATTTGAAACTGTTTGCATGTTTCGTATGCTCGTTTGTATAATGCTATTGATGTGTAGGAGAGATCTACTGAGCTTTCGAGCTCACCTCATTTTTATTTTACAAGTACTCATGGGCCCAACGCTCAGTGAGGATGCAGACTAGAGACTGGAGGATTTGTAGAGAGAGAGAGAGAGTGATATTTTTTGTTAAACTGTCTCTCTGTTTTTGTACTGTTTCTACGATGTATATTTTGAAATTGAATCGGAGGGTCATGTATCATATCTTTGTATATGTATCTACATGACTGTTTTATCATCTTGAACTTTGTTTTATTTTGATTGATAAACTGATGATTTTTAGATATTGTATGTTAAACAATGCTCAATGATTTATAAAGATTTGATTCGAAAAGTGCTTCCGCTACTATTATCTTGATTTTCAGTATAAATATGATTTTGAACATCCGGTGAATTTGATTTGAAACTAATTGCTTAGTGAAGCATGAATAAAATGATTATTTGAAATTAAGAAATGATTTAAACCTCGCGTATAGAGGTTGTGGAAAGATGATGTTGACTGTCGCATGCCCAATGCCTCGGCGGACCACGCTTTTAGCTTGGAGCCTTGCGACGCTGGACAACAGGGCCTTAGATTGACAGATATGATGTCCGGTCTGGAGGTCAGGCTGTGACAGGAGCAGATTGTAACACCCCGAAATTTTACACCCCTAAAAAATGAATTCAAATGATCTTCATCTTTAGATTTAGAAACTTTATTTTGATCTGAACAAATTAGTTGAAAATTCAAGTAGATAAATTTTGGTTCCAAATTTAGAAAAGATAAGGACTTAGAAATTGCTTTATTTAGGTTATATAAAATTTGAAATTTTGGAATGATCTTGAATTTGTTGGAATTGATATTTAGACCTTATAACTAATTTAGAAATTAATTAAGCTTAAGAATATTTTTGAATGAAATTGAAGGCGAATTAGTAACTTAGATAAGTTTTATTGATTGTTGAATTTCAGATTTTTCAATTTTAGAGCATTGAATAGCTCGAAAGAAAGCAAGGTATCCCTGAAGTTATGTGAAAACAGGTGGACGAGATTTCATTTCTCATACGTATTATGTAGATTAAAAATTTGAAACATTTGTTTGAATAGTTCTAGATTAATAAATATTGTCTTTGGAAACTGATTGAACTTGTTTGGAGTGCATGGGTGATGTTATGATGAATAATTATTTATTGCATGCATAAATAGGAAACTGCATTTAGGTAGCATTCTTCATCTATTACACTGACACATTGGACACATCGAGACACATCGGGTGACTCAAGGTATTGTCCCCCCCTTGGGGTTTTCTTTCGCCTCCATGGAGATTCAAACCAAGGACCTGGGACACAAGTACCTTGATTTCACAAAATGCACTACCAATGAGTTGTTGACTCAATGGTAGCGGCTTTCATGAAATCTATGTACTTAAGCCCCAAGTCGTGGGTTCAAAACTCCGTAGAGGCGAGAAAACTCGATGGGGAGGGGACAGTACCTTAGGTCACCCAGTGTGTCTCAGTGTGTAACATGCATGCGTTATTTGATAAATTTTATATTATATGTGTGTTGTTTTGGTTATGATTGGACTTGTTTATGAAATTAAAATAAGATGAAGGATTATTAAGAATCCACGTACCAGTGCAATTGACGAGCCTAAAGCAGATCGAGGTGGCATCTCCTATATGTTACTACGTGAGATCGACGAGCCACAAGGTGAATCATAGGTATTCTCAGCCTTAAGCTGTCTGGGATAGCTAGAAGTCCTTGAGAGATGGTACTACGTAGTAGTAAGTACACTCCCTTTGATTTTTATTTTGATAAGTTGCCGGCTTTAGGCGTTACCTAAGATTTGTTTCTGTTTTAGATCACAAGGAATACCAAGAGTCATCTCAACACTCTTTTGGTCTTAGGTTACAACAAAAACTAATTGAATGTTTGAAATACATAATGTGTGAAAGTGCTTGTAATGTTTTGAATTTTGATCTGTATAATGTGTGTGATGCTTAGGAATGATCCACGGGCCTTTCAAGCTCATTCTCATTTTATTTTTCAGGAACACATGAATGTACTATGCAGCAGTCTATGTTTGAAAACTCTCACTCTTGATTGGAAACCGCATGGGGTAAGTTATCCAAGATAGGAGGATCTAATGGTTGTATTTTGCTTATTTTATTTTGGACTTGAAAAATATTCCAATGTTTTAATGAAACAATTGAACAATTTTATATGTTTAACATTTAGTATTTTAATAGAAGTTTTTGAAGTGATTTCGCTGCGTGATTTATGATTCATAATTTATTATTTATGATTTATGATTTATGATTCTTAGTTTGTGTTGTTTTACTGCAAAAGTTCCGTTGAATATAGTAGAAAATTATTTTGATCTTTTGTTTTGTGAAAAATGTGTTTTCAAATATTTATTTGAAAAATATTTATCAGGAAATTGAATTTGAAGAAAGTGATCTTGACAGAAATATTTTAAGTAGTATTATGATTCTCAACGGGCGACAACCCACACGTGAGACATCTTCACCAAGGGGGCACATTTTCGCACTAGACAGATAGCACATGACAGGAGGTCCGATTGAGAGTTGGGGTGTTACATCAAATAAATATAATAACATAACAATATAGAAAGCAATCATAAATAGAATAGGATTAGAACTATGAAAATCTTTGATAAAGAGGTTCCAAAAATCTCCATTTTCACATATGGATGATTTCTAACTCACAAAACTCATTCTTTGCATCCATATAACTCAATTAAATCAATTTAAACTAACTACAACATAAGATTCAAGAATTCAAAGCTTCAATACTTCGCTATCATGTTCACCTTTAGAGCAATATTTTTCGATGCCCTAATCTATTGCAAATCCAGAATCACACATTCAATCTCTTAACCTACAACAACAAAACTGCAGAATCGTTTATTTAGAAGGGAGAATGAAGCTCACCAAAGTTCATGCAACGTTTCTGTGCATCGAAACCCCCTCGTAACGTGTTCATCGTAGATTGGTTTTGAAAACAAGGCAAAATGGTTTGAATGAGTTTAGAATGTCTCAGATCTTAACTGCAAAAGGTTAAAATGAATTTCGAATGGTTTAGTGCAAGTTAAGATGATGCCCTAACAGCTGCTCGCATAGGACTCAAACCAGATTTGATTTTTTTGCATTTTCTTCTTCTTTGTGCTCCAAATCGCACAAGTTGTGCATGTTCTTCATTGGTTTTATCCCACATAGCAATACACAATAAAATGAGTAGGTGTCTCGTTCTTCTGCTCAGGCACCAGATCTACCGTACACACACTCAACAGCAAGTCTTCATCGTTCTTCGTCTTTTTCATTGTGCCCTAGAATGCACAAGACATCAGCTTGTTCTTCTTCACTCACAGATTGCACCAACAGTTCCTCTTCTTTGTTTCAGTCCAAACCAGCAACGGATCTAAGCCCTTTTTGCACAATCGTCTTCAGCTCACTCTCTCTACTCCTCTTCAGCTCACTCTCTCTACTCGTCTTCTTCTTCGCGTGACCTAAACACAACAACAGTGGTTGCTCTATTCTTCGTTTGTCCAAATGCAGTAGTTATCTTTTTCATTCTTCTTCATCATAGCCAGGAACACCCATCACATGCACCAACTCCTTCTTTGTTGTTCCTCTCTTCACGACGTTTTTTCCTCTTCTTCAATGCACAAATCACAGAATCCAACTCAAAATCTAGATTCTTTTTCTTCATTTCAATCCTAGCACGGTCCCTTTGATTTCTTCTCCCCCTTTCACGAAAAATTGTAGTTCTTTCTCATGGCTTTTGGTTTTGTCTTTTTTTTAGCTCTTTTTTTGTTCTTTCTTTTGAACAATCAATTGTGAGTTCGTTTTATCATTTTTTTCTTTCAAACTTGTGTTATTGTATTTTAGGGCAACTAAAAATGTTATTTTTAGTTTTATTCCTTTATTTATTTGTTTGGTCATTTCATATTATTATTATTCTTATTATTATTATTTTCTTTGGGTTTTTTTTCTACACCAATCATAATAAACATCAAAACATTTATTTCAAATATCTTTATAGTTATAAAACCTGGTTCTATCATTTTATTTTTTCTTGATTAATTTATTTCATAATTTCATTGTTGATGTGTTACATTGCACAATTACAGGTTACTACAAACCACTACTATTACTTAAGGAAGAACATTGGCCATCACACAGCCTAATCCGGAGGCTACCACGACTCTGGTAGAAGGTACTGTTTCTATTTTAGATTCTACCATGTATGTGTTGATTGATGTTGACTCTACCTTATCATTCATTTCTAGATATGTCGTAGATAGATTGGAACTTAGACCCCTTAGGGTGCCCACCTGGCTCATGTTGAGTAATGTAGCTAGGGAATGCATTTACCCTAATGTGATTTATGAGGGTTGTGTGTTGAGGTTAGGTGACTTTTAGACCAATGTTGACATTCAGGTGTTAGAGTTCCTAAAGTTTGATGTTATACTAAGGATTGGTTGGCTAGTCGCATACCATGCCCACGTCGATTGTTTTGCCAAAAGGGTCGTATTTCTGATACCTGGGCAACTTGCTATTATCTTTTAGGGTAGTGCCTCTAAAAGATCAAGAAACCAAGGCAGAATGGCAACTCAGAATGAGATCGATACTCTAGCCAGACTAACCACCATAGATGAGGGACCTTTGCGAGCAAGTATGGATGAGATTCCTATTGTTAGAGATTTTCTTGATGTGTTTCTTGAAGATTTACCCAGCTTGCTTCCTGAGTAGGAAATTGATTTCATTATTAAGGTTATTCCAGGGACACAACCCATTTTGATTCGTCCTTCTCGAATAGTGCCTAAGGAATTGTAGAATTTGAAGGTCTAGCTAAAGGAACTGATGAGTAAGGGTTTTATTACCCCTAGTTTGCCACCTTGGGGTGCTCTAGTGCTATTTGTGAGAAAGAAAGATGGGAGCCTCTGTTTATGTATCGACTATTGATGGTTGAATAAGGTGACAATAAAGAACAAGCACCCTCTTTCGCGTATTGATGACTTGTTTGACCAGCTCAGAGGTGCCACTGGGTTTTCGAAGATAGATCTAAGATCTGGGTACCATCAGCTAAGGGTTAGGGAAGAGGATATATAAAAGATGGCCTTTCAAACTCATTATGAGCATTATGAGTTTCTAGTCATGTCGTTTGGCGTGACAAATGCCCCTGCAATATTCATGGACCTGATGCAGAAAATGTTTCATTCCTATCTCGACTCTTTTATCATTATCTTTATTGATGACATTCTCATTTACTCGAAGACTAGGGAGGAACACACTGAGCATTTCATGATCGCACTGCAGATTCTTCGAGATCATCGTCTGTATGCTAAATTTAACAAGTGTGAGTTCTGGTTGACTGAGGTCCAATTTTTAGATCATGTGCTAGGAGTCGATGGTATTTCTATAGATCCGACAAAGTTTGAGACTATTATTAGTTGGCCAAGACCTACCACAATGATAGAGATCTATAGTTTTCTGGGTTTGACTAGTTATTACCACAGATTTGTGCAAGATTTCTCAAGGATTGCTGCACCTATGACGAAACTTACCCAGAAGGACGTGTCGTTCGTATGGACAGATAAGTGTGAGAAGGTATTTATTGAGCTAAAGCATTATTTGACATTTGCCCTAGTACTTGTGCTACCCAAACTTGTTTGTGAGTTCGTGATTTATACAGATACATGTGGGACTTGCCTTGGATGTGTGTTTATGCAGGGGGATTGGGTGATTTCTTTTGCCTCATGACAATTGAAGATGCATGAAAGAAATTACCCTCTTCATGATTTAGAGCTGACAGTAGTGATGTTTGCATTCAAGATTTGGCGACACTATCTTTATGGTGAGTGTTTTCCGCTTTATTTGGATCACAAGAACTCAAGTATTTGTTTTCTCAGAGAGATTTGAACATGAGGCAGAAGGGACGGATGGAGCTACTTAAGGATTATGACTTTACCATTGAGTATCATCCCGAGAAAGTCGAATGTAGTAGTTAATGCGTTGAGCAGAGTACGGGTCGAGATAGCTTGTGTGGCTAAACATATGTCTCAAGAGTGGAGGATGATTGATTATGTGACAGTGATTAGTATCCACGAAATTTCGATCGAGACCAGAGTCACTTCACAGATGAGAGTCTAGCCAGCACTGCTTGATGAGATCATGTCGGTACAGCCCCATAACGTTGATTATGTGATGTATTGAGAGTGGGCAGACTTGTGTGGATTGATCGATTGACACTAATGGTGCATTGAGGTTCAAGGTACAATTGTGGGTACCAGATGACCCTTGCCTAAGATAGAGAGTACTAGCAGAGCTACACTGCTCGAGGTATACCATTCATCAAAGCACTAATAAGATGTACCATAATGTTCGACGTACTTATTGGTGGTCGGGGATGAAGCGAGATATTGCGACATTTGTGCAGAGATGTGACACATGCTAGTAGATTAAAGATGAGTACCAGAGACCTGGTGGTTTACTACAGCCCTTGGCTATTCCTGAGAGGAAATGAGAGCACATTATTATGAATTTTGCGATGGGATTACCCTAGACTCAGTAGAGACACAATACTATTTGGGTTATTGTTGATAGACTAATTAAGTCAACTCATTTCCTCTCAATTCATACCAGAGATTTAGTTGATAGGCTAAGTCCATTGTATATTTGCGAGATTGTGAGATTAATGGGTTCCTAGTGTTTATTGTGTTTGATAGAGATGCTTAGTTTATGTCCCATTTTTGGCACAGCTTGCAGAGTCAGTTGGACACTAGAGTAAACCTGAGCACAACCTTTCCATCCATAGACTGATGGTTAATATGAGAGATTGATCCAGATATTGGAGGATATGCTATGTGCATTTGTACTTGATTTTGGTGGTAGCTGGGAGGATCATTTGGTCTTATGTGAGTTTGCATATAAAAATAGCTACCAGGCGAGTATCGACATGGGACCATTTGAGGCATTATATGGTCAACCTTGCCGATCGCTAGCTTGTTGGGTCGAGGTTAGTGACACAACAATTTTGGGCCTTACTTTTGTACAAGAATAGAATGAGAAAATCCAACAAATCTGTCAAAACATGAAGGTAGCTCAGGATCGATAGAAGAGTTATGCTAATCATAGGAGGAAGATCTTTAAGTTTGATGTTGGTAATCATGTACTATTTCAGATTTCTCCTCGGAAGGGGCAAACTCGTTTTGGTATTTCAAGGAAACTTGCTCTAAGATATATTGGACCTTTCGAGATCCACGAGAGGATAGGTCCTGTGGCTTACCGACTGGTATTGCCACCCTAGCAAGCAAGAGTACATAATGTATTTCATGTGTCGATGTCGAGGAAGTACTACCCTGATCCTTCGCATGTGATTGATTGGAGACGTGTTGAGTTGCTAGAGGATTGTTCATATGATGAGGCTCTAGTAGCTATCATTGATCAGACCATGAAGAAACTGAGCAACAAGGAGATACCGATGGTACGTATACGTTGGCAGTTTCATGGTACCGAGCAAGACACTTGGGAGAAAGAAGACTACATGACGAGTTATTTTCCTAAGATTATAAAAGTTGCTTCTTCATCTTTAATTATTATAGTAAATTTCAAAGATGAAATTTGTTCTAAGGAAGGGAGACTGTAACAACATGTATTTTTGGACATTGAGTCGACGGATTCGACAAGTATTTTGCATGCATCAATTAATGAATTATAAATGAAAATTCATAATTTTATTGAAATTCTATAAAATAATGTGTGTGATTTTTTCGGCAATAGTATTGATTAATCAGTTGGTTAGAAAAAAAATGAAATGAATAAAGTAATAAAATGAATTAAACTTTTACATGTATATATATGGATATATATATACATACATACATACATACACACACACACACACACACACACACATATATATATATATATAAGCAAATATTATTATAATGAGTTGGATAATCAAAAGAAATTAATAATAATAATAATAATTAATTAATTTGAAAAGAGATAATTGTTGTATTTTGTCTTAGTTGGATAGATAAAGACAAATTACGATAATGGCTTATTTTGTAAAAAAAAATTTAATTAAATGGATATATATATATATTGGATAAGGGTGCTTAGTTGGAGAAAAAAACAAAATTAAAAGATAATATAACATTTATGATGTGCAGATACGGGGAAGCCATTTTGTTTGACTTATTTGGATACATGGGACCCACCAAACACCCCTATAGAAAGCTTTGCTCATTTCACTTCCTTGCTCACCATTCCATTCGAGAGGAAATCCAAGGGAAAGGAGAAAAAAAAAATGAGAGAAAGAAGATTCGACACTTTAGGTAATCTATTATTACCTCTTTTTCAATTCAAAATTGTTATAAAAATTTAGATTTACAGTTTTTCTAGTGTAATTTTTAATACAAGGCAATGGTTTATAGTGCGAGCCAAAATTAGGGTGTATTTTTCCTAAGGATGAAACTACACAATATATATATATCATCATGTTCAGATTTACGAGTATAATACATATATGTACATTATTTGTACCCTTGTGGACCCTAAGAAATTATATGGTAGTTGAAAGTCAAGACATAAGGGGGTATACCCATTAATATTAAAATTTTAGTTGGCGGGTATTGAAATGTCTAGAATGAAACTCTAAACTCAATGACACTGAAATTAAGATTTGTGGAGGTCAATTGATATATTAAATTTGTCTTTATGCGATTTGAGGATTGATTCACAAATATAGAAAAAAATGTAAATACGGTAAAAATAATGTTAAATAATAGGTTAATGTTACATAATATTGTATAACATTATGAAAAACTTATTAGGGAAATGTGTAACATAAGAAATAATATTTATATATTGAACTGTCAAATTTATAAAAGTGGTTGGTTATTGTGTACTAAAGACAGGACACATGTCGACAATACATATTTTAGTATTTTGAGTCAATATTAAAGGCTTAATTGACCTTACTAATCATGTTGACCTAGTGGATTAGACAGGTTGACAAAGGTTAGGTTTAGATAGAGTTGACTATAATTGACCAAGTCAATCCTTTTATTGACCAAGGACCATAACGTTAGATTTGAGCGATGTTTTATGTAGATATAAAAAACTAAGTTGATCATGCAAGATCAAACATCAGCGAGATGTGACTGGTCACTAGAGGAGCACTGGGAGCTGAGCATCTTTGTGTGTGGTGTTTTCTAATTTATCACTTAACTTGTTATTCTGTCATAAATGAAATGTTCTTATAAATTGAAATGCATATGTAATCTTTAAATGTGATTTAAATGAAAATGTGCACTGAATATCAAGGTCCAAGTGTGAGTTTACGGTATTGGATGTGGTAGAGCATTGAGGATTAGTGGCATCATACCTGGGGGTACAGTCGGGCCAGGTCTATCAATTGGGTTCTCCTAGAGCATCGAGGATGAGTGGCTATCACACTTGGGGGTACGGTCGAGCTTGGTTTATAAATTTACTCCCTATAGAGGATCTAAGGTTGCTATACATAAGGTATAAGCTGGTGAGTCCCTATGATATGATATGAGTATACACCTAACTGTCAGGTTTCACCTGCTCGAGTGGATTTATTATTGTCTTGTAGGATCTTTAGAGCTTCGGTATGTATTTTCAACATTAAAACAATTTTCAAAATGGAAGGTGCACAACTGCATTGTGGATTTAGCATTCATTAGATGTTGCATTCATTCACATTATTATTATTATTATTATTGTGTATGCATACATGACATTATTTTCTAAATTCTTGTTCTAAGTTACAGATTATAATATATTACTCACTAAGCCACCGTAGACAAAATTGGCTCACTATTCTAACATTTTAGGTTCTTCTTCTACGGATAAAGGGAAGAAGGTGGTAATCTCGTAAAGCGCACCACATTTACTTTGGTAGGTTTTATCACGTGGTTTACTGTTTTGAGAGTTGGTATAATGTATAGGAAGTAAAAAATATATTATTGATATTTTGACTTAGACATTCTGCTACTGTTAAATTTAGGAGACTATATATGTATATAGTTAACTTTTGTTTAAAAAAAATTACTGTAAGTATTTGTTTTAGTAGTTCTCGCATTTCTTATTATTATTCAAATAGTGTTATGTATGGTGTTGTGAAAAAGTTTAATGAAATTAAATGAAATAATAAGTTTAATGAAATTAAATGAAATAAGTTAAGTAAAAATAATTTTGAAGATTTTAAGACATCTTTGGGTGCAAATTATGGGTTAGAAAATGAAAAATAATATAAAATATTT
>JAJIYU010011625.1:0-15137 GCA_030144865.1 Tinospora cordifolia
CTTGTTGTTCATTCCTTTTTTGAATCTCCATTGCTGCTCGCTTCGATCTTCTTCTTCTCAACAAATCAAAGCAAAATTGCATTCGCCCTAGATGCTTCTACCCTTACTTTTTCTGCAATGCCATCAATCTTGTCGGAGACCTCCCAGGGTAAATAAGAACAATAAAAAAAAAATGTAATCTCATTTAGAAGCAAATTTTCTTTTTTTTTTTTAATTTAATTGTATTGTTTTAGGAAGCTTTTAGTTGTATCTATTAGGTTTTCCAATGCACGGATTGTTTACGACTTTGTGCTATATATATTTATATTCTTTTTAGGAATTCTTTTGATTATTTACTTAAATAGAATTTATGGTTTGATTCCATTGTTTCAACTCTGCAAGGTGTTTTAATGTTTAGAGCAATGCAGAAAAATCTCATGTTTGATGGATCTCGTGGTTCATTTGGAGTACTTTTATCTAATTTTTATTTTTTTAAAATTATTGGAAGCTCTCTGGAGCTACTAGTTGAGGCAGTTGAAGATGGTCACAACAACAGCGTTTACTAGATCTAGTGGCAATGAATGGAGGAGAGACACAAAAACTTTGATGATGGAAAGGATCAGTGGCAAAGGTGATGAATTTCTGGTGACAACATATTTTCTGATGAAACGTGTAATGGAAAACTAATAAGTGAGAATGGATTATATGTTACAACAGTCATCTGTATTCCATAATATGCAAAAATCTGTGGCAATGAATGCTAGAGATATTTTTTAGTAATGAAGGTGGAAGGTAGCAATGGTATGAACGTCGGTTTGAAGCAAATGTGGTGATGAAGGCCCAACAAGATTCCCAAGTGTACAATCTTAAAGCTTTGATACCAAATGAAAAATTGAAATACTTAGAAAATTAATCTATTCCTTGATACTTCACTTTGTGCAAAGACCATTGTAGTATAATGGTTATATAGCAACAAAAGGGAATTTTTTTTTTTTATTAACTGCCATGGATCCCTTTCTGATAATATACAAAGATTCTATTTTCTGAAGTTGTCTTCACACTTATGTATGAAATTGAATTGGAAGTGGTTTAGACAATGTAAAGATTTGAACCTTGATATCCTTCTCAACAATTTGTTGACTAGGTTTCTATCTTTTATGTCCACAATATTTGGACTTGTTTATATTACAAGTGGTTTTATGCTTTTATAGACATCTTTATCATATTCAAGTGCAATTTAATTAATTGGTAGAATCTTGTCACACTCGATCTGGTCCTATGATCTTATCTTTATGTATATTTGAAGTGAAATTTATCTCACCAACTTGTTTAATGTGTAGTACATAGTGGTTGATATTGCATCATGGATTTTCTCGTTTGTGCTTGCCTTTCGATTTCACCTCTAAGTTGATCATCCAACGTTAAAATGATTATTTTGACTTTGTCAAATGTTGCTATAATTATTCTTGATTATTTTATTGGCTCATGAAGTTTTGCTGGTTGCCTGGTTCTGATTTGAACTTTTCCTTCCAGCAATTTTCCCTTTCGCACGCTACTTGTACTTCTCATACAGTTTCTCTTGATGAACAATTCTGTTGTATGATCTACTTTTCAGGTACCGGATGAATATGATGATGTAAAAAGGAACTTGATTTGGTTCTTCAATTCCATTTATTTGTTCAATTTCGTGCAAACTTGGATCGTGGGTTGAAGGTTTAAAAGGATTGGATGGAGCTTTGGGCTCATTTTCAGGTGGAATGATGCGTTGTTAATTCAAGTCATTGGACATCTTTGATTTTGGTTTGAGAAATTGATGATAGGCCACAAAGGAAAGCACTTTCATCTATGAAGATTGGGATATCAAATTCCTTGCACCTGATGCAGTTCGTCAAAGTGCGAACAACTCTCCGGCGATGGAATGGCAGATCCAGTTATTTATGGGAATCCTGAGCGTGACATTGGACAAGTAAGAATGACTTGTTTTTCTTATTTTCCTTTCTTTTATAACTTGCTCGATTATGTTCTTCCTTTTTTTTTTTTCTTTTTTTTTTCGGTTCAAAAGGTTTTATTATTTGGGGGATATTGGAATGTTTTACATGAAGCTTTTAATTGGGCTTGTAGCATCCATATGCATTTAGTATGGGAAGAATGAAAAGCCACAGGAACAGCGAGAAGTGTTTGAGGAAAAATGACATTTTCTAATTAAAACATCACGCAATAAAGAAAATTTTGGGAATCATAATTGATGAAGTTGCTGTTATCATCATATAAAAAGAGAAAAGTCTGTGGCATTGTCGAAATTAGCTCCATTGGCTTGTCAGAAAATGCACTAAATTCATTAACAGTAGGAAAATATGTATTTGGACACGTATATGGATATTCAGATTTCTACCAATTCACGTATCAATACATATACGCCTTCAGTTTCTTTTGCAAATCATTTATAAAATTTTTAATTATTTATATAATATATTAATTATGATTAAAACTCTACATATGTGAAACTAGGAATCAATGGTTCCAGTGCCTGGAAGATAGAACCTTGCTTCAAGGAACGGTTTTGGTTCCTATATATGTGGAGCAAGGAACTGGTGATTCCAGACTTGTGGTCACCTCTGTAACAAGCAATGATAATTATGAACAATTTTTGGCTTGCTTTGAACACAAACCAATTGGATGTTTGCCTTTTTGCTGTTTGATTTATTTTATAATTACGAGAAGCTTGTACTCGTCATTGTAACAGTTGTATAACTTAACACTAATTTTTGATAAATATTTTATTTTATTTTATTTTTACATATAATTGACATAGAGGTAAAGTTCTTAAAAGAATATGTGACAAAACGTTGGTTTATTATTTTAGAGGTTAAACCTCAACTACAAATAGATGTTCATTTTGAAGTAGAAGTAGAAGTAGATATTGAATCGATATTTTTCTTTTTAAGAAACATAAACAGATTGTACATATTGATGACTAAGGAGTGTGCAGATGCCTTGTCATTCAAACTTATCACACCCTCTCATAGTCTCATTCAATCCAATATGATATGATGTTCAGATAAAGAACTATTAACCCAAAATGAAGCTGACATATGGGTTTTGATGAACATGCCCGAACCCTACTTGCAATCTATTTGAAGATTAGAGTTTGTATTTTTTTTTTCTCACCATTGCTATTGGCAATAGCTGTACAAGAATAAGTGATTTTTTTTATTATTTTTATTTTTTTTTGTGGCTCGTAAGCTTTTCTACATATGAAGGCCTATTTTAGAGGTGAAGATGTACAGGAGCCATAAGTTTTTTGCCAAATTTGCATTCGAGACATTAGAACTTGATTGTGAGTGAGTTCTTTGTCACAACTCATTATCCTTTATTCGAAGATTTGGAAAGTGAGTCTTTGACTTCTCATATTGATTCCAACTAGATCAACAAAATTGAGCTGTACTGTGCCAAACACTAGGCGCTTAGAGAATGGGTTTAAGATCTAGCAACTTTAGCACCCTATGTTATATGTACAGTCCACCGTGATTTTGCATTTTGCTCTTATACATGAAATGTTAGGATCCAATGTCGGGATACAAAATCAAAGTATCATGAGTGGCATGAATTCTAACAATTTGAACATTATTGAAATGATTGAATGCCTATTAAGTTCTAATCATAACCTGTTCATAATCACATTAAATCTGTATATACATCAACCTATGCAGACATTTACCATTTTTCTAGACAGACGTTACATTATCAGTTGACATTGTGGATTGTTAATTTTTTAAAAAATAATCGAAAGTAATTTTATTATGTGCATAATCTTAGTGAAAATGAACATGACTATCTGACTATATATAGTTTGTATAACTATAAGAAATTACTCCATCCATGGAACCAAACCAATCACTCAAAGAAAATGCCAAATACATCCTACTGTTGCCCACCCAAAATGATGCTAGTAAATGCAACTCTCTGGAACTCTTACAGCTTGGTTGACATCTCTGAAAACTCTCAAATTCCTTTCCATCCACGAGTACCACAATACTGCCAAACATGCCACCTTCCAATGACCTCTTCATCTAAGTTGAAAAGTTGATGAAAGGAAATGATCCAGACTGTCCAACTGCCTTTCCCCTCCTCCACACACTTCTACGTCATGCCCTGGTAGAGAATGGGAATTCTGAAGCAGATGGCCATTGAAATTTGAATTTCACTCGCATAGATGGCTCAATTCAAAAGATAAGGACATGTTTGGAAACCTTCTTTGCAGCAATACCAATGTTTCATCACACCGTGGGCTGCCCCTTCCCCTCCCACCGTGGATAAAGTTAACTTTAGTGGCACTTGTGCTTTCCAAAAGTGGTTAAACCGTGTGGAGTGTTAATTGTACATAACAAAAATACATACAAATTAGTGCAGTACATAAAACTAATATCGAAGATATTTACGTGAAGATATTCTGGCTGAATAAGGCCTGACATCTAGTAAATATAATCCAAAAATATATCAGTTTAAAATGTGGAGCTATGAATAAATATAGAACAATCTAAATAGCAAGTCTAGAGACTTATTTCATTGATATGAAAATCTATATCCAAGAGCTCATCTCGTATTTTTTATTCCTAAATAGCATATACAAAGATATGATTCCCATATTGGACATTTGTAGTCACAATTAAAACTGAGAATCGAGATATTCACATTCACAAAATATGCAAAACTGTTTAAACATAGACATTAATTAATCAAGCGTTCAATGCATGGATATGATGACATGAATGACAAAACTGTTTAAACAATCTAAATAGCAAGTCTAGAGACTTGATTTTCATTGCTATGAAAATCTATATCCAAGGGCTCATCTGGGAATTTTAATTCCTAAATAGCATATCCAAAGATATGATTCCCATATGGGACATTCGTAGTCACATTAAAAACTGAGAATAGAGATATTCACATTCACAAAATATGCAAAACTGTTTAAACATTGACATTAATGAAGCAAGTGTTCAATGCATTGATATGATGACATGAATGACAAACAAACTGAAATGAACTCACAATGTTTTTGAATAAACTTGAGAAACAGTTTGGGTTTCCTATCTCCCAGCCGCAGTTAATGGTTGTCAAATCTTGTTCTGTAATTATACACAACATACGAGTACTTGAATGTTCAAGTTTTGTGCATATGTGGGCTACATAACTGCTGAGCTGAAAATCAGTAAATCAGTCCCCCTAACCATCTTAACGTCATATTCAGTTCAACATCCTAAATTCACCTTCTAGCAATGCATACATGGGCATGGTTTAATTCCATGTAACATGGGAGTACAAATACAATTGGTTTAGAAAACCAACTCCCATGAGTTTCTAACTTGTGTCTCTGTTTAATTCTGATATAATTTGCTTTTCCTGCCAATTTCGTTCTCAAATTCATCTTTAGCAACATACTTGCTGTACAAGGGCATGTTAGAAAATGCAATGGGTTGATTAAATCTGCAAAACAAGAATTTCACGAGAATTGATCATGCATATCATTTGTGACAAAAGAAACAAGGAAAACATGTATCCACCCTTAGCTACTCTCTAGCCTCTACATAATGGTTACTTGGGGTATTTAACTCCACCAACCTATGTCAAATTGAGCTAGGTTGCAACATTTTACAGGGGTTATTTATGTTTTTGACTTGAAAAATAATGAGAATTGGAAGAATTTCTCAACTTTTGATGCAGATTCTTCATGCCATAAGGCTTTTTTTTTCTTCCCTTTTGCTCATTTCAGTGACCCACCTTCTCAACCTAAAAATGAGTAAACCTTATATGGCCTACTGTCCACTTGAAATACACACACAAGGAAAAAAAAAAATAAGCCACAAATTAGCTTCTAACTAACTAGATTGGACAACTTTTCCTTCTTCACTAATTTTAGCATTTCATTCACTATATCTCCTATTTTAACATAACTTAACATGCAATTCATATAAAATACATTCAAACATCATTAAAAGCATGTCTAAACTAAAACATAACAAACAAAATTGGGACTTTGTTTCCAAAAGTGAGGATTGTCCGTTGTCCTCATTTTAAGAAATTTTGTCTGTGAATTTAAAGTCAAGTGAAAGTACTTATCTGCATGAAAGTATCTTAAATTTTGTCATGCTCCCATGTATATTGTTTCTCACTGTGAAATTGCTCTTGACCTTTCTTTAATCCTCTTGATGTCTTTGTCAAGATTGCCCACTGGTTGTTCATAATGCAATCCATCGTCTTAAGTTCATATTGCACCAACCCAATACGTGAGTAGGTTCTGGATAATAAATGTGAGCAAGAGTGAGCAAGTCCATCATGCATTTTTTTCCATAGAAATATGAGAACATTATTTACTGTGCCAACGAAACGAAGGAGGTAACGTTATTCTGTTCCATGAATGACATTTGATTATTCTTGGATCAACACAATGAGGAAGTTCATCATGCCTCATTACTATAAATGTTGAACTTTTGGTGAGATTTTCTATTCATCACATGAAGAGAACAATTAGGCTTGGGGTTTACTCACAGATGTAAGAGAAGATGAAGTTAGAAAACTTAGAAGTGATTCAATGAATTCAATCGAGCTTGATAATTCTCTGACCTATTGTTAGAAAATTCAGCTCTAGTTGTCTCATTAGTGTATCTTACAGATTGTTGAGAAATGAATTTTAACACACCACTTTCTCAATGATAAGTTAGCACTCTTATTGGTCAGTGTTCCATTTCAATGTTCCCCTTTTGATATTATTCAAAATTGCCAGTCTTGTTTGTTATGTTTTCTGCAACACTTGCATGTATTAATTTAATTAACAAGACATTTAGCTGCTTTCGAAAGTCTAATTTGCGCCTAGTTGGACTTCATTACTTGATGTCACTTGGAAAAGTTCTTGAATATCAACTCACAGAAGTGAGGACATCTTCTCGAGCCTTAAATCTTCTTCTTGATTATTTTTGACTGGAAAGATAGAAATATTAATGATACTCACTCTTCCATTTATGAACTTCCTTTTTTCTATATTGAGCTGAATTATGTTCATCAAGGGCCAGCCTGGAGAGAAAGGTTTTGGAGAAAGATAGAGGAAATGGATAGGAGGTTGCCCCAAAATAATGAATTTATCCATATGATTAATGGCTGGCCTAGAGGAAAGATCATGGGAAATAGAGGATTAAGACAAGGTGACCCCCCTCTCGCCATTCATGTATATTTTGGTGGTAGATGTTCTGAATGGGTTGCTTAGGAAAGCATCTTCAAAGAATCTGCTGAAAGGGATAACAGTAGGCAAGGACAATATGCAGATAACAGACTTACAGTATGCGGATAACTGTTTGCCTTTCATTAAAGAATACAAAAAGACAGTGGAAACAGCTATGAATGTCCTGGACGTCTTCTGTGAAGTGTCAGACCTCTCTGTTAATCTCAATAAAAGTCTGGTAGTAGGGACTGAAGTTATCAGAAATACAACAGAAGGCTAGGGAATGAAAGAGGGAGAGAGACAATGGCCAATTAATTATCTAGGAATGCCTCTAGGAGGACAACCAAGGAGTATGAGATTTCGGGAGCCTGTGATTCAAACTGTTAGAAAAAGAATTGAAGGTTGAAAGGCTACCTTCTTTTCTAGAGGAGGGAGGTTACTATTACTGAAGACTTTTTAGAGGGAATTCCTACATATTTCATATCAATCTTTAAGAGGCCTAAGAAAGTGGCAAACAACATTGAAAGGGGTATGAGAAATTTCTTATGGAAGAGGGAGGAGGAAGGGAAAGGAAGCTGTGCTGTAAAATGGGAGCAGGTGTGCGAATCCATAAAGAAAGGGGATCTAGGGGTTAGAGAGCTGTGCAGAAGAAATTTTGCTGTGGTGATTAAGTGGCTTTGGAAATTCTAGGAGGAGAAGGAGACCCTTTGGGTTAAAGTTATTACAGATATTCATGGAGCTATTAATAATGGGATGGAAGCAAGAATCCGCCTAAAGGCCACCCATCGAAGGCCTTGGAAGTTTATTCATTCTATTTATCCAAGAATCTTGCAATGGGTAAAGATGGAAGATAGGAGATGGGAGAATAATAAATTTTTGGGAGGAGGATGTTTGGTGTGGAAACCAAACCTTCAAGGAAAAATTCCCTAGAATTTACTATAAGTCATCTCCTCATGAGGCCAAGATATCAGTTTTAACCAAAGAGACTATTGTAGATGAGAACAGAGTAGTAGGCTGGAATCTGCATCTTCGAAGTGGTATTGGTTCAAATGATGAGCAGGAAATTTTCCAGCTTCTCCATATTCTGGAAGGGGCAAGGCTGCCGGGTAGAAGGGACAAAAAAATGTGGGTAGGGGACAATTGAGGCAAACTTTCAGTTAAATCTTCTAAAAAGAGAATGGAAAATACTGAAGACAATCAAGAGCAGTGGGATAGGCCAAATTGATTGGTCTACTAAAGTCCCCATGAAAGCAAAGATTCTTGGTTGGCTAATATGTCTTAATAAACTGAATCGTGCTGATACAGTTCAAAAGAAGTTTCCAAACATGTGCTTATATCCTTCTTGGTTTTATCTGTGCAAGTTATCCAGCGAGGACAGTAAAAATGTGTTTGGGGAGAGTGCTACTATAAGGAAGATTTGGGATGCTTGGCTGAGAAATCACACAAAGTTTAAAGCCCCACAGGAAAATAATTTTTTTTTTACCTGATGAAACAAGAAGTAGAACATTTCTTGGTTACTGGAAGTATTCTCTGTTTGCGATTTTTTATTCAGTTTGCGAGGAGAAAAACAGAAAAATATCTAAAAGGAAAGAGAAGACAGTGGACCAAATCGTGCAAAGATCTAAAAGTCTTTTTGCTTCATGGGTGGCAATTAGTAAATTAGGGGAAGGCCTATCCTTTGGACATTGGTTTTCAAATTGGTATAATATTTTGTATGAAATATGGTAGGAAGGTCATGTTTGAATTCATGCTGAAAATGGTAGTGGTGGTTTTTTTTTTTTTTTTTTTTTCTTTTTTTTTCCTGGTTCTATGTTGTCTTTATTGTACAACCTGCAGTTTTTGTCAGGGATATCTGATCCCCAGTTTATCAATGAAACCATAATGTCTTTTCTCAAACTGAAAAAAAAAAAAAAATTTCATCAAGGGTGAATCAATTGCTGTCAAAGTTGGTACAAAATGTGTTATTGAACAATTTGATAAAGACACTAGTCATAAATGGTTTCTTTTGATGAGAGAATATATATTTTCAAGTTGATGTAGCATCTTATGTAAATGAGGAATCTTGTGACAAACCCTTTTGAAAATAATGTGATGAAAGGTCATTCAATTGATTGTTGATGTCTTTGTTAATACATCTAACATGCCCAATCATTCATAATCAAAATGGTTCTTAATTTTGAAAAGCATGGCACTTTCTATTCTTATTATGATGTTGGACTTTGGATATAATGCCTTGATTATGTAGGTTTTCCAACACAATTGAGGGTCTACAAGAGATATCTATTCAAATAGTGCTTTTGTTTGTTGAACACTTTTGCTATCTGGGCTGCTGTGTGGGAGGCGAGAAATGGCTGTATTTTCAAGAATTCGGATATTAATGTAACTAATGTAACAGAGAGATCTCACATTTTGTTTGCAACGTGGGTTCCATTAGTAATCTAGGTTTAGGATACTCTTTCAGTGAGTGGGTGACGCAGTGGGCGTCGATTTTGTATTCAAGTTAGATTGGTCCTTCGGTTGTGTAGGGCCTCTTCCTTCTGCAGTTGTAACTTTTTGACTATTGGACAGCTCGTCCAAATTTTATAATATGTCTACTTTAAAAAAAAAAATAGTGCTTTTGTTTGTTTTTTTCTTTTTTTTTTGAAATAGAAACCGATATTATATTTATATAGTGAGATAGAAGGATTGGACGAGATGTCCATACAAAGAGGGTACGTCCTTACAAGAGACTCTGCAAATTTGAGGGCCATCCCCTCATCCAGTCTCCCAATGAGTATCTACCCCCCAACTCTGTATTAACAACCCAGACTGCAAAAAGATACACTGCTCTGTGACTAGTACTACTGCTATTCACCCTTACATTCCTGAAAATACAAATATTTCTGGTTTCCCAAATGGTCGTCCAGATAGCAAATCTAATTAAACGCCAGAACCGAATAAGTTTGTGTGGAATCGAAGCCGAGACTGAGAAGGAGAGAGGTTCTTCTGTCGGGGCGTCGATTGCAGGCAAAAAGGTACTCCAAGATTCCCATACAGCTCTCAGCAGACCACACCGCCAAAAAAGATGACCGACGTCCTCCTCAGCATTCCTTATCATGGTGAGAGAAGGTTATTTGGAACTTAGGATCCTCCTCTTCTTCAGAGTCTTCCGGGGACCCGCACTCCTTTGGCCTCCTCTTGAGTGGGATTTCTTTCGACGATTCTTCCGAATCATCTTCGACTTCCCTTTCAATCATAACTTCTTTTCCTCTGTCTCTTCCTGTATTTTTCAACTCAATCCACCTGTTATATTGGCCCACTGTTCCTTTGTTTCTAGCATAAGTGAATAATGGGGCCCCTTTTGAACATTTGGACCCCGGGGTTGCATTTATCTGGCCCACTCCTTTGTGGGGGCTCCCCACTATCTTCTGTTTGGGCCTTGTAATAGAATTGGATCTTTTTTGACCCAACTTACTTCCTTTCCTTCTCTGTTGATACCTCTTCTGACTTTTTTTCTCCTCTTCACTTGAAACGTCCAAAATGACGTTTCTTCTTTTCGTGCTAACATCCGCACCTGCACTCCGCCGCCTAACGCCTAGCCTCCTCCAGTCCGGCTCTGATGTCGAGCTGACGTATCTGAAAGCACTAACGTTCTCGATCCTCCCGCCGTCATCATCTCCGGTGTTCGTCCGACTTCCACCACTACCGGAGTTTTGTTTTTCCCGGCTCTCCAATCATCTTTTCTCGCCGCTTTCACTTTCGGTCCCCATGTTTTCTGAAGATCCACAAGCTTTAGCTCAATCACTTCATCTCCGTCATGAATTTCCAATTCTGCCGGCAGGAAACCAGATTCCAAACCTCTTAGCTTTAAGATCGCCATTTCCCTTGATTTATTGGACAGGGTGCCCTCTGCGATGTGTAGCATCCCTCCGCATCGCTTTGCTATTTCCGTCATGAAGTTCAGAGTCCATTTCTCCGTCGGTATGCCTTCGATACCCACCCAGCTATTCCTGCATGTTACCTGTCTTTGTTCTGATAGCTCCGTATCAGAACAATCGTGCATCGTTATGTCAGTTAAGAAGACTACTTGTTCCGAGCCCATGAGTTTGGAAATTTCTTGCTCATTTAAACATTGCAGAACTGCTCTACCTGCGTCGAGAATGGTTAAGAGAAGTTCCCTTCCCAAGATTAGTACAAGGTCGTCCTCAACCTCCTGCCATGTGAAGAAATCTGAGGTGCAAACTACCTTGACCATGTTCGTTTTAACAACTCTCTTCGGTGGGAGCTTCCTGCTTGCTTTCTTCCCCTCCATGCTGATATCCTTGTTCCTAGAAAACGATTCCTTTCCTTTGCTGGGTATGCGGAAATGTCTCTCTTCTTTTGTAGCCTTCTTCAGTTGGGCTCTGGTCTACTCCATGTGATTTTTAGGTTGAGTTTCCTTTAATATATCTTCTAAGATTTTTAGAAAACCCCCCCACGTATTATTATCCTTAGGAATGTAGATATTCCAGAAGGCTCCTCTCTCCGTTTTTTATAATTTAATGAATCTGCCTCTTCGGTTGGTTAGAATGGCCATAAAGACAGTATAGCTACCGGATCTTTTGACTTTCTTAAAATCTTCCTGCCTCCTGGAGTTAATGCCATTCTTTACTTCTGCATATATCCATGGGATATCGTGGCTCGAAAGAGACAAGGCGTATGTGGCGTTGAAAGTCATTTCTTGAACAGTGAAGTCTCCCTTTGGTGTAGCCACCTCGATCTTGAAGGCCTTAAACTTTGATTCGAAAGTATACAACTTCCATAAATGAGGATTTTTTCGATGATAACTGTTTGCTTGCCCATGCTTCTCATTAATGTATCTAGATGACCATTTCCTACGGCTTTGGACTTTCGTCCACTCAGCTTCCTTCTCTGGTGGCTGCTCATTTATTTCATCGATGAGGACAGAGCGATAACTCCTCCCCCTGTCGATTCGACTTACTCCATTCTCACTTATTGGTGCATTTTTCCTGCTTAATGCTTCTTGTTCTCCTTGTTCGCCATTTCCGAAGCTACTCTGAACCTTTCTCCGTCTCTCGTGCTCCTTTCTTCGTTTCTGGTTAACCGAATTTCGATCCCTGTTCTCCGCTCTCCGCTCGCCGATAGTCATTCGCCGTTTGCCGTTCGCCGTTCGCCATTCCTCGTTTGCCTTGATTTAAACCACTGAACTCTGCTTAAATAGTGCTTTTGTTTGAATGGAAACATAGATAATTAGTGCTTGCGGAGAACGATGATATTCCCAACACTTTTGTCTTTTAAATCTTCTGTTAGATAAGAATGTTTTCCGTAGAACAAGAAAGTCGGCATAAAAAAAATCAAAAGATTTTAGTAGCTGTATCTCTTGTCCCCCCTCACGCTTGGGCCGTTGAAATGATAGTGGTTCTTGATCCATTTTGCTATCTAGGCTGCAGTTTGGGAGGCCAGAAATAACTGTTTTTTCTGGCAGTGTAATGTCAATATTCATAGGGTTATAAATAAGTCTGTCTATCTGTTTGCAACATGGGTTTCTTCTTCTAAGCTCAGTTTAGGGTACTCTTTTGAGGATTGGCTGCTCAAGTGGGCTTCCATTTTGTATTCTATTTTGTAAACAGCCTTCGACATCTTGGACTGCTCATCTATCCTTCTAGAATATTATATTTATTGTTTCTTTTCAAAAAAAAAATCAAAAGATTTTAGCGATAATATTCATCCACGTCTAATTCAAGTTTGCAGCCACGTCTTACAAAATTTAGTAGAGTTGACCAAATTCCTGTTACAGCTGATGATATCCTTCTGAAGATTACCAATACTAATGTATTAATAGTTGTTGACAATTTAATGTTTGACCATCCTCTTAATTAACATTGATATTGTTGTTAATTTGGTTGTTGACCATGTTATTGATGTACTTAATTTGGCATCTCTGTGTTATTATTTGTAAACTTGGTGTTGATATTTCATTTGCCAAGGTACCCAATTTAGAATTAAGTGAGTGGACGATACCATGGAAGAGGTTGCATTTTTGGTTTAGTGGATACTTTTGTTAAGAAAACTAAAGATGGTTGTTGGCCAAAGTTTGAAGTATAAATCTCATGCTTCATATGTTTCCATGCTTTTATTTGAGGAAGTTCTTTCTTGTGTTCCGTTTGCTTCTATTGTTGATCAGTTACAGTAATCCTTGGTCACATGAAAAGATCATTTTCCTATTTGTTGGTACAAATAACTTGTGAGATTCCATTTTTCAAATAGGGGAAATTTTTTTTTTTTTGGGAAAAAGACAGAACGATTTCATTGATAAGCTGTGGGTGAGATATCCCATACAAAAACTGCAAGCTATATGAAAAGACAACATAGAACCAACACAAAGCACGACGCTCCTACACTGCTTCATACAAAATATCATGCCAACTTGAGAGCTAATGTCCAAGGGATAGGCCGTTCCCTAATTTACTAATAGCTACCCAAGAAGTAAAATGACTTTTAGATCTTTGGAGGATTTGGTTCACTGTCTTCTCCTTCCCTCTAAACTTCAGTTTCTCTCTTCCCAAATTGAGGAGAGAATTGCAAACAGAGCACACTTCCGGTAACTAAGAAATGTTTTACTTCTTGTTTTATCAGGTACAAAAAGTAATATATTTTCGTGTGGAGCTTTAAACTTTGTGTGCTTTCTTCGTCAAGAAGTGGAAATGATGTGTTAATCCAAAGGAGAACAAATGAAAATACAACTCACTAAGCTTTTTCCAAACTAGATGGATTGGTGTAGAGAGCTATTTTGGTATTTAAATTACAAAAAGTTAAATCTTCCTTAATTATCTTTGTGCATGTTTATTTTTAGGTCTGCCTTTACCACTATCATTTCCATTTACTCTCAATCAGTCGCTCTTTCAAATTGGTGCATCAAAAGGCCTACTTATATCTGTTTCGCCTTAGTCGGTTCTCTCTCATTTTTTCCTCAATTGGCGCAACTCCTACCATTTTCCAAATATACTACTTTCTAATTTTCTCTCTTAATATTTTACCATATACCTATCTTAGCATGTGAAGTTCTTGTACGCAGTACACTTAGATTGTTAACATTTTCTTTAACCACCCAACATGTTGTACCATACTGCGTGGTTGGCTTTACTGCAACTCTATCAAGTGCTTTTGAATTAAACAAGTAAATCAGACATTTATATTTTAATTATTTGAAGTAAGAGATCTTTGAAGGATGGGCTTTGACTCAATGGTTGAATTTGCACCTATATGATTTTGGAGTCATGAGTTTGAATATGGAAACAAACTCCTTAAAGGAGGGTAAGGTTTTCTAGTCCTTTCGCTAGATCGTTCAATTGAAGGATTGTATTGTGCTATACCCTAGTGGTGAATGAGATAGTAGAAGGCTATAGAGTGGGAAAAAGAAGGGGGGTGGTGGTTAAACTCAACATCAAAAAGGCTTATGATATGGTTGATCGGGATTTCCTCGATTTTGTGTTATAGAAGAAGAGGTTTGGAGACAACAGGAGGAAGTGGGTTGAGGTGTGCTTGAGATCCGCGACATATTCTATCATCATCAATGGTAGACCGAGGGGCAAATTGGGGTGGTTAGAGGACTGTGACAAGGGGATCCAATGTCCTCATTTTTGTTCACTTTAGTAGTGGATTTGTTTATCAGACTATTGGATAAGGGGGGAAATGAACATGTTTAGGGGGTTCGTGGTTGGAAGGGACAAGGTTGAAGTCTCTCATTTGTAGTTTGCGAACGATACTCTCCTATTCTTGGAAGGCAAGGACGAGGCCTTGGAGAATGCATTCAAAATTGTGCAGAGCTTTTGTTGGATATCAGGTATGCGTGTTAACATAGCCAAAACATTCGTAGCTGGAATATCCATGCCGGAAGATTGGATGCAAAGGATAGAATTGAGAAATGGTTGTGACTTAGGGAGTTGGCCTCTTAAGTATTTAG
>JAJIYU010011626.1:0-15160 GCA_030144865.1 Tinospora cordifolia
ACCGCCAATTCCGAATGTACTCGATCGTTCCCGCACCATCCTCACCGCCCAGAATTTTCCACTTGGTTCTCTTGTTCCGGCGTCTCCAGTACGCCATATTGCTTCCCTCTTGTTTGCCCAATTTAGCTTAATGATTTTCTGCTAACATTTCAAAATTCTGTATTTTCTTATTTTAACCATCCTTATATAAGATATGTGTGCATATAATTATATTAATCTCTTAAATCTAAATCAAATATTATTATTATTATTATTATTATTATTCTTATTCTTATTATTATTGTTATTATTATTTTTTAACATCTCATTACCAATGATTATTTGATTAATTAAATTTAATTTCTTGAAATTATATAAGTCTAAATTTTCATTTTATTTCTTGGGCATAAATTATATTATTTCTAAAATGTATATCTTATTTATTTATTTATTATTCGTTTTATTATTACCATTATTTATTTATTTATTTATTTATTCTAGTCATAATAAACATTAATTCTTTTAATTATTATACATATCTATAAAATACAATTTATTGTTTCTATCATGCTATTATTATTAGTATTAAGATTTTTCAATCCAACATTATGTCTCATTTTCGCATCATTCGCGCTTTTGCGCAAGCGCAAACGAGCAATTAAACGATTTATTTATTCCTAAGCATGATCTACATCTTTTATTATTATTATTATTATTAATATTCCTCTCCAGTTTACTCACGACGTGGCACGATCGCGACTTTACGGGGTGTTACAATTATGCAAATCAGGATACAAAATATGCAAACACTTTCATTACATTAGGGCATTTCAAACATTATGTTGGTTATTTGGTTGTAACCTATGACAGAAAAAGATCCCTCTCAGTGTCCCCCTGTGATCTCGGGAGCAACTCTGGAGGTAACGCTATGCAGCCTATCACCTTCGAGTCCAGAAGTGGCTTCAATAATGCCATGAAGCTTATGACCATACAATCCCACATTTAAGGATAGAGGTAATGCTATGCAGCCTATTACCTTTCCATCCAAAGAAAAATTAGCTGTCACAGGCAACCTAGGTAGGGACACCCACGATGATGCTATGCAACCTATCATCGCCTGGTACGTGGAGTTTTTAAATCTGAATTTAATCTTCTTTAATTTCACATTCCATCACAATACACACCTAATCATCATGAATAACTTTCAAGTGAACTAATCAGATATGTTCAACCATTCATGGAGATCAACGCAAGAAATGTCTATCTATGCATGTTATAACACAAGTAACCAAACATCATGGATATACATCGAGTTATTCCAATCAAGGTCAATCAAGTAAGTCCTAGCATGCTTCTAAATACATAATAAGCCAACCAATCATCATGTTATGCATTCAAAATTTGAATAATACAAGTGAGCAAGGAAATCCCACCCACATTAGCATTTCCTTTTCTTAGTGCCTTGCTCCTCGTCGTACACGCCTTAGATATTCAAGCTATGAGATTTTGATACCAAGGTTTTGTGAGTCTAACGCATTACAAACATAGTCAAAATCTTACATTTGTGCCATTTGCATTGGTATTCCACGGTGTACCCAAGGGCAAAACGAAAATGAAAGGAAATACCAGGTACACGACAAGTTACCGTGGCAATGCAAAGCATTGCCACTGTCGCTGGAATCAATGACATGTGTTTGACACCTCAATACATGGACATCAATATTAAACACACATGGAAATCAGTATTAAGCACACATCAACTCAAGGAAAACGATTTACACTTAAGAAAAATGATTTAAAATGCTAAGAAAGTAAGATCTCAAGTGGGGTTTTGTGATTTACTTTAGTTTAAGACATTTCTAACAATGCCCCAACTCGAATCCACCCTTGTTGATGTTGCTGTTGGTGAATCTAAGAAGGGTTTGAATGAGCTCAAACCACCATTATAACTCAAAAGAAAAGTTAAAAAACAAGATTAGAAAGCCTAAGGAGAGTTTTGGAGAGAAAACTGTGGTTTGCGGCACAAGAAATCCAGATCTAGGGTTTCTGCGCAAACATTTTATTTTTATAGAAAACAACGAATTACTGCGGTCACTATAGAATTATCGCAGTCATTGGTATTACCGCATCAATAACTGCGGTAACCAGGATAATGCTCCTAGTTCATTTTTGGGTTTTCTCCCGTGATTACCACGGTCACCCTAGAATTATCGCAGTCTGACTGCAGTAAACAGGGTGACACATTTCTTTTCATTTTTTGAGTTTGTCTGAGATTACCATGATCATCACTTTCGTTTACCACTGTAACTAGTGAAATTTTTGGTTTTTTACGTCTTTTCTCTGCCATTTCTCGTGCTTTTTGAGTTTATATCATTTTTATATTTATTTTAAGTTTATTTGGACTTATTCTACATGATTTTCAAGTATCTTACTATTTTCTTATTTATTTAATTAATCGTTTTATTTTTTACTGTTCACCAGTGACTTACAGACTTTTGGGGTATTACGCCCTCACTATCAAAAACTACAGCCCTAATTTCCTCTTTTAGAAAGGATCTCTCTAGCCAGTTTCTGCTATCTGTATCAATCCCATTCCAATCAAAGCCTTCAATGCTAATATTCATTTTATGATTCTTACTAAAAATTGTTTGAAGTAATCAATTATGTTTTCCTTCACTTCCTTAGGATTTTTAGTAATACCCCTATTGTCACCTTCAAATCCACTTATGTAACCTGTAGATCATCTCATGGTAAAAATATTATGAAGAATTTTGTATTGTCGTCTCCTTCTTTGGCCCATTTTATTTTGGCTATCTACTGAGCAATCCTTTCCTCTTTTTTGTCCATGTTATAAATCTCCTCACTAATCTCCTTTCGTCTCCTATAAATTTCTTCAGTCCATTCTCCCTTAGTTAACTTGCATTGGAGCTTCTACATCACTTCTTCCAAGGTCATTCTTCTTTTTTCTTCCCCCCTTCTTCGTAAATGCATTCCAATCCTTAATTTTCCATTTAATGGTTTTCAGCTTCCGCATAAACTCATATCATGGTCATCCTTGGATCTTTGTCTTTGCCCACTACTGATGAATCCTATCTTTGAATTCACTGTTTTTTCAACCAATCATTGATAAAATGAAAGGGAGAAAGACCCCATGTCACTTTCCCAACCATTATAAAAAAGAAACCCATCCAATCTAGCCAAAGAGGGAGGGCATCTACCATTCATATATGAGAATTGAAAATTTTATATGTGAATGTCACTTAAATTCAAGTCCTGAGTCAAGTTTTCAAAGTAATTCATAGTAGACAGGGTTGATTCTCCACCTAGTCTCTCCCTCGAGTCGTACCAGCACTGAAGTCTCCTCTTACACTGATGTGCCTTCACAAATAATAGACAAAGATGATATTTCTTCTCATAAAAAACTTTCTCCTCTCTACTGTAAGGATCATATACTGAAGAAAACCACCATTCTTTTTCCCCTTTGTCCTTCATTTTAATGTAAATAGACTACCTAGCTTGTAATGTTGGGTGTGTTGAATGATTCTTCTATCCCACATGATTAGAATTACCCCTAAAGTTCCAATTGCATGGAACAAAACCCAATCAACAAATCTAAGTCTCCACAACCTTCTGATGATATCTTGATTTACTTTATATTTCTTCACTTATTGCCAAGTCACAGTGTTTAGGCTTATCTTTCCAATTGTTCTTCTAATATTACACATCTTGTCTCTAACCCACAACCTCAAATATTCCAAGACAAAATCTTCATTGCCAGCTATAGGACCCCAAAGACTCAGATGCCATTACTGACCTTCTTAACTTAGATAAAGCAAGCCCAAGTTTATGGTTTGTAAGAATTGTCTCATATGTCTTTGTTCTTCCTCCTCCTATCCTTCTTTCTTTCCTTTGTTATTATCTTGCTCACTAGACCCCTTTGTCTCTTTTCTAATCTGCCCATCAATTGCCCCTTGGGTTCTTTACTTATTCTCGTCCTTATCCATTGTTGGGTGTAGTTTCGCAAGGAGAAGACAAAGAAGAAAGAGGAAGGAGGAGTTGAGATGGAAAATGGACACAAATAATTAAGTGTACCTTTTTTGGGGGATGATTGTCATAGTCGTCATCTAGACTTGCCTCTCTTTTTGCATCTTCTTCGTTGTACACATTATCATCTTCCTCTTCATCATCATTAGCTTCCCTAGTAACTTCAAACTGGGTCTTAGGAATGTATTCTTCCACCTCATCATTGTCATCAGTCGATGTGGCATCCCCATTGTCACTGTTTTTGTCTTTTAGTTCTGGGCTAACTTTTCTGTTGGACTTACTCCATGCTTCTCTTCCTTTGGCATCTTTAATAGTCTACTTCAAGAAACTCATTTTCAAAGGCCAACTGTTCTCTACCCCAACTGAAATAGGCCAATTGAGGATGGCCCATGTCCACAATCGGAGTTATTCCATGTTTGCTTGCATGTGTCCTTTTCGTCGACTTCCTACAATCAGACACCAACTTGTCCCAGCAAATTTGTTCTTCATCCTTCTTTAATTGTCTACTGTAAATGTCAGTGATTGCATCACCAACCACCGCCATCGTTGTCCTTCAAGCTCAATTAACACACCTTTTGTTTTTTTACAACGTCATTTTTGTTAGGGTTTTAGCTTACCCTTCGCTTGCCAGAAAAGTTTTCCATTGACCTCTACAACCTACACTTTTCTTTCACTTTTTCAATCTCTTGGTAGCTAAATTTTTCCATGTCAAACAATCAAAGCTCCATGACACCCTCATCTTCATAAAGCTTATCGAGTGTCGGAGGAAACCTAAAAGCTCTCCCTTGAGCTCTTGTCATCGCCATTCCTAAGTTTGAATTTTGGCGGATCTCTTTGGCCATCTCCATAAGTCCTTTGCACTGGTCTGTAATCTTCAACTATGTAACCATTGTCCATTTGAAGGGTGGAATGCCATCTACCCCTATCCAATTCCCATGAAACTCAATTTGCAACCCATCCCACCTTTCTTCCTCGTGACACATTTCTGCTTTCTACTTCACACCGTTTGACTTTTACTTCCCTTTCAAAAGCTTTCCTTTCTCCTTCCTGCTATGGCACTACACTAGTGCCCATGCTACATCCAATTTGGGCAACTTCAGATCCCTTTCAAGCTATATGCTAATTTTCTCCTCTATTTCTTCCCATCTTGCAATTGCTTTCCCCCTTACTGCCACCACAGTAAATTTGGTGTTTCTGCTCCCTTGCATCTTGAGCTCTTTCAATCCATAGCTCTCGATCTTCTCCTCCATTAGTACAGTACTTAGTGTTTTTCCCAAGTTCTTCCTCCATTAGTATGGCACTCCTCCTCCATAACATATATTGTTTGGTTACTTGTGATGGATATTTTGGTTATTTTCATAAAACTACTGCTAATGTTAGAGTAAGTTTAGACAATAATAACGTAACCAATTCCTTGCTCACTTTTCTTGAATGATTTGTCTCTTGGGTGTTGGATGTTATTTCTTGTCGTCTCCTAACTTTAGTTTCTTCCAATAGTCCACCATGAACAAGGAAGTTCTTGAATCGCATGGCAAAAGCTTTAGTAACTTTATGTCCATGTTGCATGTTCCTTTCCTCTCATTCTTGTCCCCTCTTACCCACACTTCTTACTTTAGACCAAGCCTCTTTGTCATTTCTTACTTCATGTGAATATTGATATTGACCTTATAACTTTCTTCCGTTAGGTTATCCCCTTTTTCTTGCCACTTCAGTCCACCCTTTATCTTTAATGTTTCCTCTCACAATTTCAACAAAGGAATTCTTCATGGCGCTAGTCTCCCCATTCCACCAACCTCTTCTTCCCAAATCATTTCTCCCATTATTGTACATTTCCATTTGTTTCATTTTTAATCCCGAGGCAATTTTCGATAGCCTCTAAGCAAGGCGAGCCTTAAGGCAATTTTCCTTTGCGTTTGTTACCAACCTCTATTGATATCTATGCTCCTAATATTTGCGTCGTCAAAAAAAAGAAGAAGTTGCAACTTACTTGTTAAATTAAAGTTGATTTTCTAACCAAAAAATGTTCTACACATTATACATAGCACAACCAGAGTTTAGGACCCTAGTTCATAAAAAAGTTGGTATGACAGAGGTGGAGATGTTGCAAAATAAATTACTTTCCATGTGTATTTGCCCTCAACAGGAGGGTGACTACATTGATTATATATTTATATTCATTGTCATTTTGTGGAGAAGTTTTGTTGGGAATGGTATTATTTTCTAGTTATTGGTTCATTTCCCTTACTCAATTCAAGGAAGGCTTGTGTTTAAGTCATATGTTGCGTATGTGTGACACCCCACCTCCCCTTTGTCGCCCCAAATTGCATCTTGTCGAACGGACGATGATCCAACGCGTTCACGTCACATGCATGTATATTAGATATTTCTTTTCCTTTGGCTGCACGAGAGGGGGCGTCTCACATTATTTCTATCATTTTTGTGTCCCAAATCCCTAAGACTACCTGAGTACTTAACTCATAGAGTTTTCATAAAAGCACATGTGCAATCAAAATAAATCAATATCATTTATTTGAAAAATCGATAAATCAAGAGGAACAAAACCTTCAAGTTTATTACTTTAAACTCAAAAACATTAACAAAGGAAAGAAACTAGGGCTAGCATGCGCAACTTAAGTAATAAAGAAAAATTTGAAAGCAACATAGTTCATGCAGCCTCAGTCTTCAGTTCTTGAAATGTTAGAAAAAGGAGTGAGCTAATGAGCCCAATGGATCATCCCAAATATTTAAGTTATTATGTCAATCAAATAAAACTTACATGCCAAACACTTTCATAGATTAGGTGATTCAAGCAGTTACTTGTTTAAAGTTGATGTTAAGATCGAAAGGGTTAACCTCAGTGTGATCCATTGTTCCTTCTTGGTGAACTAGGGACAACCCCATCGTTCTATTCTTAAGAACACACACAATAGTCCCTCGTGGGATATGTGCCGATACGAGGTTCAATTCTTTGTCATTCTTTCTTTAAAAAAATCAATCAGATATTCATATCAGGTATAAACAAGAACTAAACATGTGAGCATAGTAGCATGATACAACATATATCATATCATCATATATCATGCATCATTATCCATGTAGTTCTAAGCATGCATATTTTAGACATGACATGTACAATCAATTCAAATACAACATGAATCTTTAAAGCATAGTCGTACATGCAAGCCTTATTTAAATTAAAATAACAAAGTAAAACCAGGAATCATCTCCACCTTTATGCCTTAGTTCCTTCTTAGTCTTTGTACTTGTATTCCAAGCCTTCTTGAGTCTTCAACCTTGAAGATTAAGATTCGACATGTTATCCTTGATGATCATGGTGCTTCTAATGTTTTGAATCTTATTCTAATGGTCTTTTACCATATATGGCCTATAATATGGAAGAACATCACCCTAGATGAGCCTAACTATGGTATTGGGTCTGTGTACCGTAGTAGGAATGGGGGTTACTGTAGTAAATAGAACGTAGGGCTAAAAATTAGAAAGTGCAGATGTATTACCGTGGTATGCTACCATGATAACCAGTGAATATTAATCAAATTCAATTGCATTACCATGGTAGAGCATCGTGGTAACTAAAGGGGTTTTCATAATTTAGATGCACTACCGTGGTAGTCAGAGTGAATTTTCCCAGAAACAGGGTGAAAACGATGACACTACCGCGGTAACCATGATCAGTACCGCAGTAATCAATATGAACAGTAAATTTTAGGGCACATTCTACTCATTCTTTGTTCTCTTATAACCTTGGTATCTTACTATTCAACTACTAGACCATAAAACATGTATTTGGGACTCATATAGGATCATTATATCTCTATTGATCTGTTGGATCCTCTGGTTGCTCAAAACGCATGCCCAAAGATAGGTTCTATGCTATTATGATTGTAATACCCCAAAACTTTTTTGAATAGTTAAAAATAAAATTAAATTAAATAATTTGAATAAAGTAAAATGGAGAATTAGAAAAATTTTTAAAATAAAATCAACCCAAAAGAATGTATTAGCAACTTCTAAAATAATTATTTACTAATATATGTGCGTGAAAAGCAAGTAAAATAGATAATTAGAAAGGTTTCTAAACTGAAATCAACCTAAAATAATATATTAGCAACCTTTAAAACCTTTATTTACTAATTCTTATGCATATAAAACAAATAAAATAGAAAGGGAAGAATTTAAGAAAGGTTTCTACAATAAAAACACCCCATGCCAAAACCTGTCCATTAGAACTCTATATAAACCCAAGCATGAACACCATTCTCTTCATCCTAGCAAGAACGAAGACAATTTTCTTCTTGCTCTCCTTGCCTCCCTCTTGACATCTTTTCATTCTTTAGTCGTTCTAAACAACAATTAGAGTAGTAGGAATGTGGAGAAAAGGAGTTTTAGAAGTTGGTGGAGATGATTTCCAATTTTAATTTATTATTTTGATTTAAATAAGACTTGCATGTGTGTTATACTTTGAATATCTATAATCCACCATCATACATACCACGTAGAATATGCATGCTTAGGCTTACATTAATAAAGATGCATGATCTGTGATGCTATGCTCCACGCTATGATGTTACCATTCTTACATGTTTAATTCATGTTTATCTAGTTTACATACATGAATTCTATTTTTATACCTAATAGAAGATTAATAAAGATTCTAACCACATAACAACACTAAGAAGGATTTCTTCGTGTGTGTTCCAACACTAGACCCGGCATACTGGACTTTTGATTTGGAACTGGTCAACAAGATTGACCCTAGATTGAACTAGACATCCGGAGTGATCCCGCTTCACTGGTAAGGGTTTGAGTTTCTAGAGTGATCTCTCTCCCTGGAACTAGAACATAGAAGGTGAACCCCTTTCAGTCTTAACTACAACAAAAAAACAAAAAATTGTGTGAATCATGTAATAGTTGAAAGTGCTTAACATATTCGTCTTATTTATAGAAATAATGAATTTAATATTTCCAATGATGCATTGGACTTTGAGCTCACCCCTCTTTTTCAATCTTCCAGGAAGTTGATAAATCAAGGCTACATGGAAGTCACCTAGAATATTTCCTCTGAATTTTATTAAATTGTAGGGCATGTTGACCCACTTATTTTATTTGAATTTTGAAGTTTATTTCTTGTTGTAATAAACATGAGGTCTTTATATCCTTTTTTAATCGATTAATGATATTGAATTATTTTATGTAAAAGGTCTCTTATTGTCTTATTAAAACTGTACATGAGTTAATGTTACTCAGCAAATCCCAAGGATTTGGAAAAATAAGAGAAAGGAAAGAGATTAAGTAGCAAACGGGCCCGCCTCTTAGGTGGCCCAAGGAAAGAAGGTATCAAACTTGCATCGTCCGATGACGTGGGCCCAGGAACGGGGGATTGGGTGTTACAAAGGTGGTATTAGAGCCTATGAAGTACTTGATGGGTAGAACAAGATGGTTACTCTGATACTAAAGCTGGTATCAAAGCTCTGTCAGTAAATATACTGGGCAAGAGTTAGAAAGAGTTGACTCATCAGGTAAGACCTTTATTCGAGTTAGAATGCTCAACATCCTATTTTGAAATCAAAAATCATTTTGAAAGGTTATTTTCAAAAAAGAAATACATTTTAAAAGGTTTTGTTTTGATACAAAGATTACAAGTTGAGCTGATAGTGGGTAAGCCTTGTCTTGCGTAAAGGTAAACATTAAAAAAGAGATGGTTTATCTCGTTTTAGAAGGGTGGTTACTAAGCAGACTTCAGTTTCGCCGCCTGGCTGAAAGTTGTCCCACTAACTCATACAAGTAGTCAAAGTTATAGAACGCACTTAGTTTCTATGAGAAAACTAGAAGGTGTGATTTATGGGCTTGGAAACTCGCTATAGTACAAAAATGGAACCAAAGGTGGTATTAGAAAGGGGATATGGGTCGTCGGTTCAATGGAAAGACCTTTTTGCCAAGTAATTGAGACCCTAGGTCTAGGAAATAGACCATAGGTAGAGACTTAAGTGTTGCTAAGGGTGACACAGTGGATCATAAATGAAAACTTCTAGGACATAGGTTAAAGACTAAAGATGTGTGAAAACATAACACTTGATTGGTCAGAGAGGATCTTGTATCTCTGGTTTTTACATGGTATGGGACGCATATGAATTTAGAAGTATAGAGGAATCTTAGATTCAAAGAATGACAAACCATGTTTGGTAAATGATTGGCGACTCTAGAAGAGCTTGTTTCCCTATGTTTGGCGGTATGGTACGATTAAGTATAGTGGGGGTTAGGAGACCTTAGTCGTCGAGACATTTGCCAAATTGTGTGGGTGTAGTAAAATCTCTGAACAAAAGCCTACGTCGATGGGCAAGGGTGGTATGGGACGCTTAAACTTGGAGGCATGGGTGGAAACTTGAAATTTTGCTATGCTAGCATAAACTTATATGATCGAATGATTAATTGAATACATGCTCTACTTGTTTAAATTCATGAAAGTATATGTCACATGTATTTTGATTTGGAGGCCAAAAATCTTGTACCCAATAACATTAGAGGACCTTGATACCCTCAAAAAGAACTTAAAAACATGAACTGATAGGCCACTGAACAAATCAAAAACGTAGAGACATGAGTTTAGTGTCACGATGGCATGAATGAAAAGAAAACTTGAGGAAACAAATACTAAGACAACTTTGACTTGTAGATAATGGTTAGATCTAAAAGATATGCCACTAGATTTGCCACATCTGACTAAACTGAACCACAAGGACATGAGGCACAGATTGGTGTTGTTGAGGCTCAAATCGAGAATATGCTGACTCTTGAGTTGTTAACAGAGATCATCAGGAGAGTTGCGGAGTAGATTACTTAGGCACTACCTCAAATGCTGCCACCAATGGTGCCACAACCGCAAATACAGGAGTAGATTCTAGTACAGTAGCTAGTGCCTGTGTTTGAGTTTCCAATTCATCAGAGGGCATGAGGTGACATTAAATATAAGGAACAAAGGGACATGTTGATGGAGTTGCAGAAACTCCACCCATCTCGATGGCCCATCTGACTGCTTGACGACGGACCACTAATACCAAGAGCTTGATGAGCATCTGGACGTGCCCGTAGAGTTGTGTTGGCTACCCACCAATTTAAGGGATCAACTAGGAATTGGTAGAAGATGCTGAAGGTAGATCCAAACACCAATGTCAAAGAGATGAACTGGGAAGAGTTCAAGAAATTATTTTATGAGAAAATCTTTCTCGAGGCCATGCTAAGGCAAATGCAGTCAGAGTTCATTAGATTGACCTAGTGAGACATGATTGTAGCCGAGTATGAAACAAAGTTCACTGAATTGGCCAAATTTTTGTAAGTCAACTTTGAATAGAAGTTGAAAAATAGAAACAAGAGGCTACGTAATGACAAAGATTACAAAGAAAACCAAAAGATGAAGAAGAATACTAGTTAGAATGGTGACAACAAAGTTCCTCAGATTTAGAACTAACCCAAACATGCTATAGAAGAACAATTGGAGCAGGCCAGAAGTCAAGGACTATGCTTCTATTATAACTAGTTAGGACATATAGCGAAGTTTTGTACTACCAAAACCCAAACTCTACAACAGTAGTAGCCATAGAACAATCAAGGAGGAGGATAGAATAGTCATCCTTAGAGTGGACAACAACAACAAAATGCTAACCAAGGACAGAACCAAGGCCATGGACAAAACTAGGCTAGAGTGTTCCCCCTTGCTGATTTTCAAGAGGATCAAGTCCCTGCTATGGAAAATACATTCCTGTTATTTAATGTTGCTATAAAACTTTTGTTTGACTTGGGTGCTACAAAATTGTTTGTTGCCAAGAAACTAGTGGATAGACTGCAACTAGTAATGAAAACCTTGCCTATGGCTTTATACCCGTAGGAACTATAGTTACCTAAAAAAGAATGTGTAGTTGTGACCTTAGATTTGGGAATAAACTAATCTCAGTCAAACTCTATATACTTCCATTTGATGGGTACAATGTAATATTGTGAATGGACTAGTTAAACCAATATCAGACATAGATAGATTACCTTAAAAGGAGAGTAACCATAACATTACCTTCAAAAGAAACCTATATAATCAATAGTAATATGCAGAAATTACCTAGAAGTCCAATGATAGCAATGTTGAACTGCTTAAGGCAAACAAACAAATTCACGAAGTTCTTAGATGAGGACTCGAAAAAACAAAGAGGAATCTAGAGCTTAAAAGTAATATGAGATTATGAAGATGTATTTCCAGATGATTTACCAGGACTACCACCAGTTAGAGAAGAAGAGTTCAAGATTGAACTTTACCATAAAACCAACCCCATACCCATACCTCCATACAGAATGGCACTAGTGGAGCTAATCGAGTTAAAGACTTAGCCAGACGAGCTCCAAGAAGAAAGATTCATATGACCAAGTGATTCGTCATAGGGAGCTCCAGTGTTGTTCGTGAAAAAGAAAGATGGGTCCATGAGATTATGTGTCGACTATCAGAAGCTGAACCAAGTGACTATAAAGAACAAGTATCCCTTGCCTAGGATAGATGACCTATTCGATCAATTAAGGGGAGCCACTCATTTCTCTAAGACTGATCTTAGGTCAGGATACCATCATTTGAGAATTCGAGAATCGAATATACATAAGACAACCTTTAGGACTCTATATAGACATTTCGAGTTTACAATAATGCCCTGTGGTTTGACCAATGCACCAGCAGCATTCATGGTTCTAATGACTGAGTGTTTAGGCAATACCTTGACCAATTTGTGATTGTGTTTGTGGATGACATCATAATTTACTCTAAGTCAGAAGTAGAACACTTAGAACAATTGAAAATTGCGTTAGAGACCCTTCAAAGAAACCAGTTGAATGTCAAGTTCAGCAAGTGTAAATTCTGAATGAAGAAGGTCAAGTTCCTTGGCCATATAGCACCAAAGAATGACATCTATGTAGATCCTGAGAAGAGGGAAGTTGTCATGGACTGGAAACAACCAAAGATTATTACAAAGATCAAAAGTTTCTTAGGCCTAGCTAGATATTATCAAAGATTCATCCTAAACTTTTCAAAGTTAGTTGAACCCATGACCAAACTTACTAAAAACAGAGTTAAATTCAATTGGGATGAGAAGTGTGAGCAATCATTCCAAGAATTGAAGAGGAGATTGACTTCGGCCCCCCCTCTTAGTGACTCCTACACATGGTGTTGGATATGTTATGTATAGAAACGTTTCACAGAATGGATTGGGTGTGGTATTGATGGAAGAAGGAAAAGTTATTGCCTATGAGCAGTTATTATGTTTGCTCTGAAGATTTAGAGACAATACCTTTATGGTGAAAGGTTTGATTTCTTCTCAGATCACAAGAGTCTGAAATATATCTACACCAAAAGGAGTTGAACCTCGGGCAACGTAGATGGATGAAGTTCCTTAAAGACTGACTTCTAACTACATTACTACTCAAGGAAGGCCAATGTAGTAGCGGATGCCCTGATTAGGAAATTCCATAAGCAAGATGATGAGAAAGGTCAGATGTACCAATTGATTGAAGATTTCAATCTAGGTGTAACTTTAGATGAGACACAGGCTTACTTTTATGCCATGACTTGCCAACTGAATCTTCTACATCAGATCAGGGATGAATAAAGGCAAGATAAGTGGCTTACAAGCTTAATATAAGAAGTTGAATAGGGTAAGCATACTGACTTCAGGATATAGAATTTGTGTGCCCCAAAATGGATAGAGTAAGCAAACCATACTAGATGAAGCCCATCACATCAAGTATACGATGTATCCAAGTAGTGACAAGATTTATCAAAACCTCCATAAAGCCTATACTGATGGTGAGGAATGAAAAGAGATGGGGCAAATTATGTCTCTAAGTGCCTCACGTATCAGCAAGTGAAGTCAAAACATAGAAAATCCATCGGAATGTTACAATTACTCCTAGTCCCTGAATGGAAGTAGGATAACATTGTCATAGACTTTGTTAATGTATTACCCAAAAATCAGAAAGGAGAAGATATTGTATAATTGTGGATCGTCTCACCAAAGTGACTCATTTCTTGCCCATTAGATCCACAGACCAAGTTAGTGAACTGGGAGAACTCTATGTAAAGGAGATAGTGTGACTTCATAGTGTGCCTAAAACCATAGTGTCAGACAAAGACTCTCGATTCACATCATAGTTATGGCAGAATCTGTAAAGGAGTTGGGCACCAGATTCACCATGAGCACACTTTCCATCCACAAACTGATTGTCAGTCTAAGAAAGTCATTCAGAAACTAGAAGACATGTTGAAGTCTTACATCCTTGATTTCAAGGGCAATTGTAGCAAGTACCTACACCTGGTAGAGTTTGTCTACAACAATAGTTATCAGGCAACTATAAAGATGGCATCATACAATGCTCATTATGGAAGGCCCTACAGATCACCAACCTGTTGGGCAAATTTGAGGACCATGTGCTTACAGCGCTAGACTTGGTGCAAGAGATGAGTAATCAAGTCAAACAAATCCAGAAGAGATTGGCCGCAACATTAACTAGGCAAAAAAGTTATGTCGATAAAAAAAGGGCCCCTTAAGTTCCAAACAAGTGATAGAGTAATCTTGAGGATAAGCCCTCTAAAAAAAATCAAGCTATTTGGATATGAAAGAAAGTTATCATCTAGATTCATTGTTTCGTTTTAAATATGTAACACCCCACCTCCCAAGTCTCATCTTCCACGTCATCTGACGGTTCAATTCTCTTTGATTAAAATCTTGGGAAGCCCGGGAAACGGGCCCGTACTACATTTTCTTCTTCTTAGACCCCAAACACAATAGGGTTCATGTGTACATTAGTCTATGTACAAAATGACATCATGGTAAATAAAATTCTTCATTTATTCATTCAACAAATTTCGAGTGCAAAAAACCATTACATCGAAAAATAAATTTAAAATTGGAAATACATGAATTCACTTAGGCCGATGTGCCCTACATTGAAATAAATAAAAACTTTTAGTGGGTAAATCTCCTCGCAAGCTGATTAATTTCCTATTGTGAAAAATAAGGGGGTGAGCTAAAAAGCCCAGTGAATCATTCCATCTATTTAATCCATTATTCCAACCAGACAATGCAAGCAGATC